>JABUQX010089260.1:0-15000 GCA_015478945.1 Trachelipus rathkii | reverse complement strand
ACAGAGGGGGGACGTTTTCCATACCCCGTAGGGGAGGGGCGGAGGAACCCCCGCGACACCCAAATACCCAAAAGAGAGGGGTTCCGGAGACCCTCCCCGGAGGGGGGGAAATGTCCTACCCTGTCGTTCCCCCGGAAGGCCGAAAGACCCCGACTCCAGAATCAAAATTAGAATATTTAAAAAAAAAAAAAAAAAAAAAAAAAAATAAACGGAAATTAAAACAAAACAGATAAAAATATAAAAAAATATATATATATATATATATATATATATATATATATATATATATATATATATATATATATATTATATATATATATATAACACATATATATTATATAATATATATTAGTATACAATCTTCCACTATTTTTTAAATATGTTATCAATTTGACAATTTAAGTTTCAGCAGTGATCAAACATTTTCGGTCAGGATTCGGCCCATGATAATATATATATATACTAATATATAATATATATATTAATATATATATAATATATTATATATATATATTACTAATATATATATATATATAGTATATATATATATAATATATATTTATTATATATATATAATATATATAGATATATATGGATATAGAATATATAATATATATATATATAATATATTATATATATAATATATATATATATATATATATATATATATAATATATATATATTATAATATATAATATATATATAATTATATATATCATTACCCTCCCAACGGCTTTCCTCAGAATGGGGTGGGGGCACAAAACATGCCCGGAAATTAAATAGTATGTTGAAAGAACATGACCTAAAAGCGACAGGAAAGCCTCCCCTTACTCACACCCTCCCCTCCTACCCTTAAGCAAGAATCCATTCATCACCAAAATTCCATCTAAGACGCTGTCACCACTGCATATATCCATTGTGGTAATCTCAGCCAACCTCAGGTGTCACTCACCGAATGCGACGCCAAACACTCTATTATGCATCGTTCTTCTCGCTTTTGCAAATTGATATTCCCTTTATTCAGACACCCTTTGTACTGTTCAATCCACCTTTTCTTAAGTCTTCCAGTCAGTCCCTTCCCAAGACGCTCACCACTATACAACCCCTTTAAACAATCAACTACCATCCATCAATTGGATTCAAGCAATCCATTTTTTCTACCCCTCATTTCAAGAAACTTTGTAAGGTTCCTACAAAAAAAAATTGGTAGGCAAGTAAAGCCCTCATCCGAATAGGGCCTTGTCTTTCAAGCTGAGTCAAATCAAGACTGTTGGCCCATCATTGTAAAAAAGTATACGAAGAGTTGCAATGGTTAATGGTATATCCAAATTGGCATTCAAGCATTCCATTCTTTGCCTTTATTTCAGGAATTATTATGGGTCCTACAAAAAAGGCAGATATCCAGACATGTTGGCCTTCATCAGTAGAGCACTGTCTTTCAACCTGCAGTTAAATCAAAGACTGTTGTCCCTCATGTAAAAAGTGTCAAAAGTTGTGATTGTAAAATGGTAAATCCAAATTGACATTCAAAAATTCCGATATTTTGACCTATATTTCAAGGCCTATTCTGGGTTCTACATTAAAACGTGAGATATCAAACATGTTTGCAAACTTCAGTTGGACATTGTCTTTCAACATGTAGTCAAATCAAAGACAGTTGCCTCTAATGTAAAAAAGATTTAAGAGTTATAAAGTTTATGGTAAATCTAAATTGGCCTTCAAAATTTGCAATATTTTGAACCATATTTCAGGACCTTCTTTTGTAATATAAAAAACGGGAGATATCCAGACATGTTGGTGATCTTCAGTTTGACATTATCTTACAACATATAGTAAATCAAAGATGTGTTGCAACCAAGTGAAATGTTACAAGAGTTGCAATGTTAATGGTATTTCCAAATTTTCATTCAAGCATCCCAAATTTTTTTTACCCTTTTTTCTTCAAGTACTTCTACAAAACTTGAGATATCCAGACATGTTGGCGTTCATCAGTAGAGCACTCCCTTTCAACCTGTAGTTAAATAAAAGACTGTTAAAACTTATGAAAAGGTCACTAGAGTTGCAACGTTTATGATATATCTAAATTGGCATTCAAAAATTCCACTATTTTTACCCATATTTCAGGACATTCTCGGGCTCCTACAAAAAAACGGGAGATATCCAGATATATTGGCAATCTTCAGTTGGACACTTTCTTTTAATCTGTGGTCAAATTAAAGACTGGTGCCCCTCATGTAGAAAGCTTACAAGAATTGGCAATGTTAATGGTATATCCAAGTTGGGATTCTTGCACTCCATTTGTTTTACCCTTATTTCAGGAACTATTATAGGTTCTTAAAAAAACAGAAGATATCCATACATGTTGGCATTTGTCAGTAGGACACTGCCTCTCAACCTGTAGTCAAATCAAATACTGCTGAATCTCATGTAAAAGTTACAAGATTTGCAATGTTTATGATGTATAAAATTGGAATTCAAAAATTCTAATGTCTTGAGCCATCTTTCAGGAACTGCTATTTGTCCTACAAAAAACAGATATATTCAGACATGTTGGCTCTCATTCAGTAGAACAGTCTTTCAAGTCAAATCAAAGACTAATGCCTTTCATGTGTAAAGTTACAAGAGTTCAATCTTAATAATATATCCAAATTGACATTCTAATATTCCATTTTTTTACCCTTATTTCAAAAATCTACAATGTTTCCTAGAAAAAAACGAAAGAAAACCTCAGTCAGTTGGACCTGTAGTGAAATCAAAAAACTGGTGCCCCTCATTAAAAGTTAAACAGGTGCAATGTTATTTGGTATATCCCTGGCATTCCAATAATTCTAATATTTTGACCCATATTTCAGGACCTATTATGGGTCCTACATAAAGAAGATATATGTCTAGACATGTTAACCATCTTTAGTTGGTCACTTTCTTTCAACCTGTAGTCAAACCAAAGACTGTTGCCCTTATGTAAAAAGTTACAAGCATTGCAATGTTAATAGTATATACAATTTGACATTCAAGCATTCCTTTTTTTAACCTTTATTTCAGGAACTACTATGGGTTCAACTAAAAAACGGAAGATAACCAGCCATGCTTGGATTCAACAGTAGGATGCTGTCTTTCAACCTGTAGTAAAATCGAAGACTGTTGCCCTTCATGAAAAAGTTAAAGAGTTTAAATATTTATGGTATTTCCGAATTGGCTAACAAAAATTCTAATATTTTGACCCATATTTCAGGACCTACTCTGGGTCCTTAAAAAACTGGTAGATATCCATATATGTTTTCCTTCTTCAATTGGAAACTGTTTTTTAATCACTGATGCCCCTCATGCAAAACGTCACATGTTGCAATGTTAATGGTATATCCAAATTGACATTCAAGTGTTCCATTTTTTACCCTTATTTCAGGAACTACTATGAGTCCTACAGAAACCCGGTGATATCCAGGCATGTTGGCCCTAATAATAGTATACTGTTTTTCAAATTGTAGTCAAATCAAAAACTGTTAACCATCAAATAAAAAGTTACAAAAGTTTCAATGTTAATGGCATATCCAAATTGGCATTCAAGCATTTCATTTTTTATATCCTTATTTTCAGAACTACTATGGGTCCTACAAAAAATGGGAGATATTCAGACATGTTAGTTCTCATCAGTAGGGCACTGTCTTTAAACCTGTAGTTAAATCAAAGACTGTTGAACCTCGTGTAAAAGCTACAAGATTTGCAATGTTTATGGTATATCCAAATTGACATGCAAGCATTCCATTATTTTGACCCTTTTTCAGGACCTACTATAGGTCCTACCAAAAAACGGAAATATCCAGACATGTTGGCCCTAATCAGTATTACACTGTCTTTCAAACTGTAGTCAAATCAAAGACTGTTGTCCCTGATGCAAAAAGTTACAAGAGTTGCAATGTTTGTGATATATTCAAATTGGCATTCAAGCATTTTAACCATATTCCAGGAATACGATGGCTCCTACAAAAATACTTGAGATATCTCAATGTTGGCCCTCATCAGTAGGACACTTTCTTTCATGCTGTTGTCAAATCAAAGATTTTGCCCCATGTAAAAAGTTACAAGGGTTGCTAGTTTACTTGGTTATAATTATTCCTACAGTATACAATATTTTGACAAATTTCAGAATATTTTAATATGAAGTTTTCACAAAAGAGGGAGATTCCAAATGTTTTCGTATCCTTCTGATCGGACAAACCTATCTATTCAACCAGTAGTCAAATATGAAAGTTAAAAGTTAAAAGATTTACAATATTTTATGGAATATCAAAATTACCATTTCAAAAATTATCTAATTGTCGTTGATTCAATATCTTCAGAAGACCTACTCTATTGTCCCTTACCAGGAATAAGCAGAGGATATTCCAGACAATCGCTTATCATTTCACATGGGACACTGCTTTCAACCTGTGTTCAACTTATTCACAACTCTTGCAGAATGGGTACATAACACTCTTTAATTAACTATGACGGGATACTATTATATAAACTTATTATCGTAAAGATATAATATTAAATAAATAATATATATTATATATAATAAACATATCAATATTTTGATATATCGATATATAACTATTTAAACTACTGTATCAATATATTTATATATAAATACTCAGTCAAAAAAACGCACACTAGCGGTACGATATCACTCGGCAGGGAACGGGAAAGGACGTAAACCCCATGAAACGCACACACCACGACACGGGGGGAGGCGGGGGGGAATGCCAGCAGCAGTGACTAAACTAATGTAATACCACAGCGCTCGAGAATTGGCATTGCGAGTATCTGGGGTCAGTCACCACGATAAATTAGACAAACATTAAACCAAGTAAACCTAGACCTGGAGAGGTGCCGAGGGATCAGAAGTATTGCAAGGGATATAATCTGAGGAGGGATCATTCAACGTAGCCGAGCGACTCCGCATAAACCATTGGACGAAGATAGATGACTGCAAACAAATCAGACATCGCGCGAAAAGAATTATAACAAACTCCTCGCAGAATGGACACAGGGACCGAGGCACCTTGGTCAACGGTTTGGAGATAGCGCACACACGATGCATGGCGTGCGTTCAACAGGTTACAAGAAACCTGAACACATGATCGCCGGCCGGGACAAGGTAGGCCCGATCATCTGTGGAGACCGATTTATACGTCTGCGAGCATTACGAGAGAGCGCTACATAACAGCACGACATCTTCAGATACAGGCTGTTCGGACAGGTACACGGGCACCAGACCGTGGAGTAGACATGCACGTGCGCTTCGACGCCTGAGAAATATACTTACCGGTCCCGGAGGCCTCGCCATAGGTCCACGAACACCCACAGCGCATCAAAGGGTCAGCGGAACTGGCAATCTCTCGCTCCAGAATAATCATTTGAGCCGGTCGCACGATTGAGGAAAGAGTGCGCTACGAATCGAGTTCGTAGCGTGGTCTCTGTCACTCCCGGACAGATTTGACATAGAGATATACGGCACGACGCGACGCCGAAGAGGTTCCAGCAGCACATAGCAATCGTAGCAAACTGAACAAAGGCCTGCCGAGCCGTATTGGACCCGTGGGTACAGCGTTTCATGGCGTCTGGGGAGGCATTTCATTTATCGGGGCCTACGTAGAACGGTGTTTGCACTCTTACAAGCAAAAGATCATAATCACCGACACATCTACTACCCATTATGTCCATGCATATCGCCCCCTACATTGGTGACCTTTATACTTAATAAGATGACAGATGCACAGACCACACAAGGCCCAATATTGGTGTAAACGACTACCTTAGGACGGCAAATTACGGCGTATGGTCAGTGGCCATGCATATAGTCCGGACCCCAAATCCAATCGAACGTTTAGTGGGTATCTGAAACGGTCGGATCCGACAGAAGCATGGCAACCCACTTCCACGGGGACCTCCCGTACCTGCGAACTGACCACGATGCAACAAACGCTAGGCGATCAATATAAACTGTCCAGACATTGTCCACTCATCAAGAGCATGACCAGGACGGTGTAGGCAGTCAATCCGGCCAGAGGGGGAGTATATCATACCGGTATATAAGCAGATGTGGGCATCGTTACTGAAAAGAAAAGTTCACGTTATCGTCTAGGTCCATTACTTCGGATAAACATAAAGAGTTAGCGTTATCTGGATGCCGTGCTCTTGTTGAAAGGAAAAGCTTAACGACAGGTGCCATAACTAACGCTACTCGGGTACTTTTAGCTTTCAATATGACATTAATTACAGCGAACTACTAATCTTAGGCAATTTTATATGAGTTTTTTGTATATTAAATTTGCACATTATCCTCTCATTATAAGAACGATACCCATCACTGAAGACCCTAGCGCACTCAAGACTTAGTCACTTTGTATCCACCAACGATTTTTAAATACCCTAGCACACTTCCTGCCATTCACAACATGTTTCCTCTATACTCTGGCATATCCGTTCCACTATTTCAGATCCACACATCATATACTATATAAAACCTATATATCCAACTATAAATACTATACCTATGACTATTAGCTATATATCTTAACTCTCTCTCTACATATATATATACCATATATATACTATATAATATGATATCTATACTAAATATTTTTAAACAAGATCACTTGTTACCAGTGTCCTTGACCAGCTCTACATAAGCTTCACACGCTATGACTGTCCTTCCCACAACCATAACACTTACTCCTTATCATAAGCTTACCTTCAAACATCTCCCTTTTAACACACCCTGCCAAATCTCTTCTACCAATCCTTTCTTAAACTCTCTCAGATTTCACATCACAAAACCAAAATATCCGCATATAATATAATAACTAGGGCATCCTCCACTCTCTTTCATCCTCCATCATTCTAACCGAAGCATTGTGGGAGTCGTTAGTCGGAAGCTTCGACGGAGTTCGCGGTACGTCAGGGAGTCACGATTATTTTCAAGAGAGTGGAGTCGGAGTCACATTCTGCGTCGGTAATTTTGAAGTCAGGAACATTTTGATGAGTGGTAGAATTCGGAGTCGGAGTCGGAAACTTTGAAACTTCTAACACCACAACCCTGATTCTAACACTATTCCCCTGCCATCCCACCTCTAATTCTTTCATACCCAATCCATATACAAAAATTGAATAACAAAGAAGACATACCACATCCCACCTCACTCCGCTTATCTAATATTAAAAACACAATCACTTTCGACTCCATATATTTCTACACACGCTTTACTATACGTCATATACACTTGGATTCCATTTTCAGAGCTTACCAACCAGCACACATTATATCATAAACACTAGCCATAAGAAGCCTTCCGTATATAATCATTTGACGGCCCTGTTTGCAAATACAATAAACCTAAATGAAATTTATTCTTCTCCTCACCTCTTTCCCAATCATTTGTTTATTTCAATGTAAACATTTGATTCACACATCCTCTACACTTCATAAGCCCACCTTGTTCTTTCACATCGAGTCTTCGTCACTCCGATGCATTTTGCATTCGACCAAAATAGAAGTAATATCCTCCCCTAATACGTCAGAGGATATTAAACAACAAACCTTGTCTGCTATTCTCTGCGAACTACCTTGTCATTATTGGCCAGGCACCACATAGAACAGATACTGCGTATAAAAATACACTGGTGTTGATACGCTCTGGAATTATATAAATACTCCATCATCATTTCTATTGATAGGTTCTACTAGCATGTTAGGAGTACACCTCCAACAAATTATCATAAAGAGACATGATCCTACCATTCCATACAATGGAAGATCTCCGTAGTAATTAAATTGACGACAGGGTTCATGTACCTGAAACCCCTATCTGAACGGTGTATTTGTTGTGAATAATTAATACTGTAGGTTCTCGTCAGTGCTCTTTAAGCATTAAATTCTATATTTTGACCTCAATATTAAGCAAATAAATCTGGTTTAAAGAAATTATGACCAATAAACGGAATCAATGGACACACTAATAACTTTAAATAAATTAATAATAAAAAAATAAGAAAAACGGTTTGTCACTGCTTTCTGTTAACAATTTAGTAGACGACTAATATATATAATAATATATATATATATTTAATATATATATATATAATAAACATGTATATATATATATATAGTACTATAATATATTAATAATGACTATTATATATAATTATATACTATATAATATATCTCAAAGAGTATAATAAATGCAGACGAATAGAATTTATATACAGTATCAATATATACTTAAACCTTTGAAGGAAATTTTTTAATGACAAAAAATATTAATAACAGTCATTAATATTTCGTCATTAATAAGATATTAAATATAATATTAATTATAGGCTTCCACATGTACCAAAATAAGACGCTCTTGGCACGCATTAAATTACAATTTGTATATATTCGCGAACATATATATCATAATATACTAAATATTATATATATATATATATATATAATAATATTATACTATATATATATATATATATATATATATATATATATAATATATTATTAACTATATATATATACTATATATATAATATACAAATATATTATTAACATATATACTTATATATATATATATAACTATAATATATATATAAATAATATATATATTATATAGAATAATATAATATATATTATATATAATACTATATATATAATATAATTATATGTGCCCTAATATATATAAATAAATAATCTACAAACGAAAAAAATAAGTATAGGAGCATTCGCATTTAGCATGTTAAACTTATATTTAAATCAAACTATTATTAAAAATTCAAAATTTGCAAACCGTTCGAGTTTGGTTATGTACATCATCCAAATTACAGATGCAGTTGAATTTGCTGGTTAGGTGGATCCACAATTAAATTCTCTATTCAGGAATAGAAACTTCAATTTAACGACACCTATTTAAACATGAAATATTAAAAAATATTTTAAAAAGAATATGACAAATACAGATATTTGAATTAGTATATTATTATAAATAATAACATGATTATAAATAAAATTTCATTCAAGATATGAGAGCTCAGTGTAATCTAATGTCAAAAGATACCTGGGCGTCTAGACGGAGTGTAAACGCTAGAACTATCAGACTTTGTGTCTCAGGAACACGAACAAAGATGCACACTAGATTGTGCACCATAAAATAAGCCCAAGCACCAATTATTACATAGCACAGTTCCATGCAGGTAGTAACTAATGCGTGACAACAAGAACATAGAACATTTAAATTAAAATAAACATATTAAGTTTAGCATTAACTTTATGCAAAAATAAATAAAGAATACACTTCATTAACACAATTGCACAAGCCAAACATTGCAACTTCCAACGCCTTCGTAGCGTAAACTGGTGTGCGAGATAATACAAATTATCAGAGCCAACGAACTGAATACGCAATACTCTACGTCAAGACAAAAAGGCAGGAGTAATGTTATTAAAAAGAATGATCATGCAGAGACCTTAAAAGGGGAAAAGTCCGGTAAACTTGACTCAATTTGGACTAAGCTACAAAATAGTGACAATAGTAAAAGACAAATATATATCACATAACGACCTAAATTTAAAAAGGGAAAGGATCCTGTGCAGGTCAAATACAGAGAGGGAGGAGGCAGTTTATGTATACCTTGCTACAATAGAAGAACTTTGGAAACAATCGAATCGTGTCAGAAAGAGAAAATACAACCGTATTGAGAATTCACTCAACATATCATTGCCAGTAAAATAGAATTAAAATATTTACACCGTAACTTTAAACAAAACTTATGTACGTTTTATAAATAAATATATAATAATTAATACATATATATTTTTAATAATTACCTTTAAAGGTATTATATTATATATATATATATATATAATATATACTAATATAATACTAATATATATATTATAATATATATATATATATATATATATACTATATATAGTATTATCTTCTTTCTTTTTTTTTTCCTCTCCCATTTGAAGGATTTCTTTCATCCCTGTCAAGATCGCGCCAGCATCTTTCTCCAAGACGTCCTCCCGCATGTTCCTCTTACTCTTCAGCGCTCTCATATTTGGTAGACTGACATCTATTCTAGAGAGTTCCTCCACCACGATTGCGCCATTCTTCTCGGTCTTCCCTCTGGTCTTGCTAGCCCTCGGTGTCCCATTCCATTCTTACTCTTTCCGGACAGTTCTCTCCTGCTCCATCCTCTCAGATGGTCCACCATCTTCGAATCTCTCCACATCCCATTCTTCGGTCATCCCCTTCTTGCACCCCTTACTATCATCTTAATAAATTCATTCCTTATTCATGTCTCTCCTTATCTTTCCAATTCATAGTTCCAGGTATCGTTCGCTCGGCTGGTTCTACTCATACTACTCTTCTCGTTGTTGGTCCAATGTTTATCCGCTCCGTGCAGCAGTAGCGGAGAAGCGTCAGTAATGCTGTTAAAAATACACTTTTTTACACCTATCATTCCAGACTGTCTTCTGCTACTTCATCAAATGGGCCTATTACGACTTCATCACTAATCGCATTACTTTCCATATCTATCGCTGTAATCTCCTTCCCCCACTTCCTCCCCTTCTGTTTTTTTTTTTTTCCATCCTCCGAATTAATTGCAGGTATTTACCGCGGCCTTCACCTCCTCCTCTCTCACCATTCATTCTCATTCCCTAACTCATTTCCTCCCGGTTACTGTGTTAATACTCTGTCTTCTGCTATGTTCATCTCATCCCCTGGCTTCCCTCCAACTCCTCCGCAAACAACTTTCCACCACCTCTCGGATTGCCTCCTCTCTCTCGCTCCCAGCATGCCAGATCGTCGGCATATGCCCATTATGTCCCTTCAAATTCTCCCAGTCTCTCTTTCACTTTTTTTATTCACAGTCTAAATATAGATAAACACGCCGTGGCCGATAAACCACTCCCTAGCATTCACTCCTGTTTTTCACCTTTCTTCATCGTTCTCGCATCAGTTCTAACATTACAAAAAAACAAAATATAAACCCAAACGGCATTTTTCAATCACATACTTCTATCGCCTTCCTTTAATCTTACCATTCACTCCATAATTCCTCTTTATAGCTCTCCATGGCTTTTTCCTTGGCACCGAATCGATGCTTTTGCAGAGCGCATGAAGGCTACCCAAAGAACTCTCTTGACATATTCGCAGATCTTCTCCGAGGCCATTCTGAGATGTAAATAGGGTCGTCCGTTCTTTTTCCCTTCTATTCCCGTCTTGTTCTTCTGCGAAGTACGTCGCGTCTTCCTTCTCCTCGTCTCCTCTCAAATAATTCTTTTCCGTATATTCTCGTCAGATGGGCTCCATCAGTGAGATTACCCCTATAATGATTCGCAGCTATCCCAGCTGCTCCTTTTACCTTTATATTTTTCAAATTTATTGCTTTGCCCCACCTTTCTGGCACCTTTCCCTCTCTCAACACTTGTTCATCAAACTGATATTCTCCCTCTCCGCTCCTCTCCTCCCTCCAACACCAACTCCCACAAGCCACTCATTCCTCTCCTGAGCTTATACCTTCTCAAGTCTTTTTAGTAGACCTTCATATCCATCCACGTCTATCTCTCTCGCTTCATTCCTCCCCTTCTTCCTACCTTCGTCTGATCTGCAGCTTCTTCTTCTTTAGTTCTCCGTATTCTACATTTAGCAGATCTTCTAATTATTCGGTCCATCTATCATTTCTTGCTTCCGGGGTCTCATAAGAATCTCTCCGTTTTTTTCTTTTTATCATTTCTTAGTTCGCTTTTTGGCTTTTCTATACGCCTTTAGCCATCTTTCAAAGTAGGCTTTTTCTTCCCTTCCGCCCACATCTCTCTTATTTCTCCTAGCCATCTCTCGGTTCCTCCATGCCTTTTTATCGCTTCTCTCTTATTCTCTCTGCCTCATTCCTTGCATGTACATATTCCTCCTTGCTGCCGCTGTTCTTCTTTCAGCCACTTCCTCATTTTCTTCTGTTTTTTTCTTAATTGCCTTTTTTCACTTCTTTCGTTCCACCATGGTGCACTATGTCTCTGTCCTAGCTACCGTCATACATACTTTTACCAAGAGTTTTTCTCTGCCACTTCGCCTGATGACACGTCTGCAACGTTCTTCGTTTTTCAGTATCCGATCCTTAGGGTTTTCACTGTGCAGTTTCCGTTCATTAATTTCTCTCGTTTCTCTGTATCTGCCTAAGCTTCTCCACTCTGATTCACCTGCCTCTCTTCTGCTCATTTACACTTCCGCCCTCTTATCTTTCATATTCGCACCAACAGTCTTGATCCCATCAAGGACACTCCCGAGGGGATCACTCTTTAAGATTCTTTTTACTATCCTGTTTTATCGAGACATACTCATGTAGTCTCAACATATCCCGATTTTTTAGATCGAATTGGTTCGTACCTGAATTCCATCGTAGATACCTTGTAAAGATATGCGCTCTCTGATGCTTGAAAACGTGTTCACTTATTTTATAGATCGTTTTCTCACACAAAAATCGATCAACGCTCTCCCTCCATGTTTTTCCTCTCCAAATGGTCCAATACTCTCTCCACTCTTCCTTCTCTTTACCTCTCCGTCTAGCGTGTGAAATTTTCCACGTCAAACACGCACTTCTGTCCCCATCTATCTGTCCATCCCCACTCTTAGTCTTCATCAATTCAATTAAAATCTAGTTTTTTCTCCTCCTGGTGCCCTGTTGTGGTGCGATGTATACCTGGACTAATTCCGTTGTATCTCTATACCGGACGCCTTGCGTATCTGTGCACTTCGTGCACAATCATTCCCATTCGGATGCCACTTGTATAATATTATTATATTACCTACCTGCACTATACTAAATGGTGAACTTAGGCTTTTGGGGGGTTCCATTTCCTCCGTTCCTTTTCGACACCATGCTTTTTCTATTCTTCTTGTCTCTCCGACGCGACTACTCAGAACACAATTCTTCATCCTCCATCCGATGGATATCTTTTGCCAGCGATCAATGTATATGCTCGTCACTCTCCATCCAGTCAGCTTCGATCCCCAGTTACAATCTATCGTGTCCTCTCCTTGAGTATGTATCTAAGTAATATACATGGCCTATCCTGTTTTTCCTCCATAGTAACCGAAGCGAGTGTTTATCGCTGGCACACTCTCTATCTCTTGAAATTTGTGTTCTGGTTCCAGTTTTTTCGTTTAAATTACGACGAGAGTAGATCGTGTCTCAACAGCTTCCTGGTCTTCGGACTTTTGCTCGACGGCTTGCCGTTGGATGATTCTGCAAGTCACGTCTTATTTCAGAGGGAAGCGTGACTTGCGTGCGTTTTCCTTCCCATAGCACTTCTCGAATCGCATTCATAATAGGCATGGAAATATCAAGTTGTCCTCGGCTTTTTTGCTTGCACGCAGTGTAGGGTAGCGCGTGAATTGGTATTTTTTTCTTTGGGGGGTCGTGCCGCCCAATTTATTAAGTATTTTATATATATTATTTACTTTTTTAATTATATCTAGCATTAACAGATAATTATATGAATATACTAATATATACTATATATAATATACTATATATAATATCTATATAAACTAATATATATAATAATAATTATATATATTATATATATAATAGATAATATTTTTATAATCTTTGAATAACAATTATACATACATATATTAATATATAATAATATATATATATATATATATATTATATATATGTATTCCCTATTGATACAACTATATATTATTACTCACATCATATTCTATAACTTAATGCACTATTAACATATACACATTAGTATATAATCATACTCATACTATTAGTAATAAACGCTGAAAAATTATCGCCTAATTAGCCCATACTATATCAAACACATAGCTAACTTACATATATTAAATATATAATGTTATAAATTTATCATCTCCTCATATAATATATTCACAAATAATAAACTCAATAACTATCTACATAAATATTTTGATATATGTTGAGGCTTATGAGCATTGTGATACGCAAACATTTTCAGCTGGTAGCATACCACGTCGTCATACAGTTAGCTTATTGAATCAAAATATATTGGTTCTTCGTCTTATTATCTTAACAATTGTCGAACAAAACATTTTTAAATAAGATAAGAGATACCACGCACATATTGGATACTATTAGTAATTCGTCATACTCAACTTGTATATGTCATCAACTATATGCTCTCAGCTTTAACTGCCTACTTTGTATTGCCTCTAAACTATCTCGAAGTTTCTTAATAATTACTCATTTGGCTATAAATAGATGATAAGATTCATCTTCTCGGTATATATTTGGTACTATTACTATCCTTATATAACATATAACACTTATAATATACTATAATACTATAATTATTATATAAATATTAGTAAAGAACAGTATAGTATTATTTTCAAATTCATATCATATCATTCATTAACAATGTAGATTCATTATGCTCTGACATGGCACCCCAACGATCACTCTACATAAGCTTATAAAGAATAGACGAGCGTATTACTAAACCGGAAAGCGCGGGCGGGGTTCTTAATATGACGACACACTCCTATTAATACATTATGTAGAATATTGACATAGTATCAACCTAATACCACATTTAAAACTTACTTTCCCTATAACTCATACAGTTACCCTTATCTCATTTACCCTACATTTATAAGGTACTGCAAATTACTGCACCTCTCCGATCATCAATCGGAAACATATAACCTTTCATAATACTTTTGATTAACACACACTTCCAATCTAATCAAGTCACCATGCTCGCATCCGTATCGTTGAGTACATATTCACCAGTAATTCATCAATATACTTGCAAAATTTACCATCTTTCAATTCTTCGCTCTACACTTACGCTCCACCAATTACTAATGACCTCGATGTCCAAAAATAACCTATTCTTGCAACATCAAATACCCACACATTCACTAATCACGTCATTCATTATACTGCAGAATGTTATGCAGCATTTTA
>JABUQX010089259.1:0-23824 GCA_015478945.1 Trachelipus rathkii | reverse complement strand
AGATTGTTCCATTTCGGCTCTCGTTGATGAAGCGACTTCTCCTTCCTTTCCTGTTAAATGTAGTGTTCTTCAAAGTTCTGTTCTACTTGCTACTTTATTCCTACATTTCACCAACGATCTTCTTAGCTGCATTTAGAACTCTGTTTATTCTTATGCCGATGACTCTACTCTCCATTCTTCCACTCATTTTAAATCTGGTCCCTCTTTTGCATTGAGAGTTGCTTCTCGTCTACAACTTTCTGATTCATTTCTTGCCGATCTGGACTGGATTTCTCAGTGGGGTCACCGAAATCTTGTGAAATTCAACTTTTTAAAAATTCAACTTTTTCACTTCTCCCTCTCAAACACACCTCTCAACTTCCTTATCTCCTTCGACGGCTCTAACGTTTTACCTGTGAACAACATACACATCCTTGGGCTGAAAATAAACAACAAATTGTCTTGGAAACCAAATATCACAGTGGTTGCTAAGATGACCTCAAAGAAGATGAGAGTTCTGTCCAGATTGCGGGAATTTTTTTCTTCTGCTCAGTTACTTCAAATATATAAGAGTCTTACCAGCCTTTGTATGGAGGAATACTGTTCTCACATTTGGGGTGGTTCCGGTTCCATCCATCTTTTGGATAGGGTTGAGGCTAAAGCCGTTATTATGAAGCCGTTCTCTACTTTCAAACTCCCTTGACCCTCTTTCTCTGCGACTTAACACTGGCCCACTATCTCATTTCTATAGTTATTGATTTATGTTTCTTGTTTGTCTCTTTACAGCATGCTCGTGACTTAGCTTGACTTTATTTGGTTAAGTATTATTTATTTAAGTGCTTTTTTTTAAGTGCTTACTGATAGTTTTTTTTCCTTTGTTTTGTGTATACTTACATATATTGTTTTTCCTAGGTTATTTAGGTAAAAACTTTATGTAAGGCTTATAAGGGCTAAGTTATTGGAATAAGGTGTGTGTGTCAATAAGGACCTAAAAGAAGGAAGGTCTTGCTCTCGGGTATAAGGAATAGAATCAGTTTATAAGAAGAAGCTTATTATTAGTTGAAAAATGTATTATTGTAATTTAAGTGAATATGTATAGGGCTGGTATCTTAATTTTAAAGAAGAATATTATTACTTATATAGAAGCAAGTTATGGGTAGGTTAATGATACTTTATACGATCTTGTTGTGTTGAAGTAATCTATTCATAAATAAAACTGTATTATTTGATTATTTATATTCATTTATAATATTTATATTAAAATCATATTACCTTAACTATAGTAGATCAATCTACAAAGCATTCATCAGACCTTTGAGTTATTTTAAGTGTTCATTTATATTTTTTCTTAGTTGAAAAGGTTTTGGTCGTGATCTCTGATGGAGTGAATAGGTTCAGTACATTTTCAACTATATAATTTTCTCTTCAAAATAAAATAGTTACCTCTTTCCTTAATATTATCAATATCATTTTTTTCTAAATTATGTTCTATCGGAATGGTGGTAATGGGTAGACTCTGGTATCAATGCATTATTGCGCCTGATATTTGATCACCATAAGATAGTACATTATACTTCTTGGATAAACATAATAGATTATCCATTCTTTCGAAGTAATCCTGGTTCTTCACATACTGTAATCAAAAATCTACAATCTAATTTTTCTACGATAATACTATAAACGTCCTTTTATCTCACCATCATTGTATTGACCTTACTCGATTTTATTACTCGAGTGTCATCATATATGTCCAATATACACCGTCTACTACGAGACATCCGACGACATGAGAGAGTATCTCACTTATATCATTATGAGCAGCCTCGAGTCAAGATATTGGCATATTAATATACTAAGCGGTTTATCCTTAAATTATTCTCATCCTGAGATCGAATTGAGCTTATCAAGGAAAGCAAAATCTTTACCACTTATGCTTATGTTCGGAAGAGAGGTTTAATCACTCTCTAAGAGATTTTGGATAGGAAGTGAATATTTGTCATAGCGAGACTATTATTTTAAGCGACTATATTAGTCAACGAATAATGGTCCGTGGATACTTGCACAAAATAGAGCTGTCTATAAACTCTGTGACTTTTGCTAATACTTATATGAAACCATGCTATCTGCGAAAATATGTGCATATTCACTCTATGATATTTCAATTCGATTATCTGTCCCCAACTTCTGTCAGTATGTCATTGATAAGGCTAAATTCTTAAGTACTAATTATCTAATCTTTTATCTAGTGAATATAATATAATTTGCATTATATTTGTAATTTTAGGAGAATCCAAATAATCAAAATATTTTCAATTTTAGGAATAATTTTCAATTTAGTACCATAATTAATATAATCTGAAAAGATTATTTAAATCGAATATTTTAATAATAATAAAAGTATTATATTGTTTGAATTCATGGTCTATAGAATATAGTTGTACACGAGTATAATTATAGCATTATTTATATTAAATTATAGAAACATTTGAAATATATATATATATTATACAGATAAATTAATAGCTAAAATTTAATGTGAAAATATAAGATTTAAAATATTTAATCTTATATAATTACTATAATTATTAATGATAATACTTTATTATTAAATTAATTATATAATTCCACTCATAAATTTAACTATAATTAAATTTAATATTTAATGGGATTAATTAAATTAAAATATTTGATATATCACAAAATTATGTTTTCATAGTTACAATATATTGATCTAAATCTAATTAATATTACTAATTATTAATATTCATATTATATATTCATCTGTATATTTACTACTATAGTAATTCATTGGGATAGTTTTTTGTGCATTATATTAGCCCAGCAGTAATATTACTGGTACTTATTATTACTTAATAAATTATCTCAATAATACAAATATATTGAGTATTAGTAGACTACACAATTTATCATGTTATATGAGATTATATGACTTGATTATTTATTAGGGGTATTAATTGAGTATTTTTAGAGGTTATGTAGGTGTATACACTTATGTCCTAATATACTTCTTTTAGGTTATATAGGTTATTGTTATTTGATGAATTATTGGATTAATCGATTGAGTTAGGTATTTAGTACATCATTGTTTATATAATGTTTTATATTTATTATATTATTATTTGATACTTATTATTATTGTTATTGCTTTAGTCTTAAATACTTATTTTAAGTACCTATTATATTAATTTTATATTATCAATATATTTTCATATTACTAAATATTATTTTATATATTTATATTTTATATATGTAAGCTATATATATATATTTATTTTATATATATAATTATATGAACTAATTATATAATAGATGATGATACTAATACTATTCACTTAATACCATATATGCCCTTACGCTTTACCGTTAATGGCCAAAAGTAGAGCGATATCGAGAGTCCGCATGGCATGTCGCGCGGTTAATCGAACTCTAGTTACCGTGCTTATATTCGGATCGTATGGTAGGGAATTAAACCCCGAAGGAAATAGCTTCTAGGATGTATTATTACAGAAATAGGGCTATGCAAACGTAATGTGTCTGAAAGCGTTTAAATTCAAGATATATATATATATATATATTTACTTCATTATTTATTATTTATATATTATTTCTTTTTATATATTATATATATTATTTATTATTATTATTTATTTATATTATTATACTTATTATTATACCTCCAAATAAATCACCTATTATATATATTTATTATATATATATTTTATATATTAATATACATCATAGAGAGAGATAGAGAGAGAGAGAAGAGAAGGAGTAAGAGAGTGAGAGAGAGAGGCAGAAGACTGATATGAAGGCGAAGAAATAAAATAATGTTTTGTTGTTTGTATAAAGTGAAAACAAAAACATCAAAGCCCGCTTTAACATTCGAGTTTGAGTTCATAAAGTTATAATGTATATATTTTAACTGTCAAAAAAAAAAAAAATAAAAAAAAATAATAACGTAATTTATAATATAATTTAAAATGATAAAATTTTATATTTTAATAATAAGAAAAACTAGGAAAGAAATGTAATCGATATTTCCATTACTATTTATCACTTTTCGCTTCTTTGTGGGTGTTTTATACAAATGCATATATAAATAAATGTCTAAATAATCTAATTATATATACCCTTTATATATATATTAATATATATATATTTAATATATTTATATTATATTTTTTTAATTATATATTAATTTTATATATAGAGTTATTATGTTCTTTGGATAGAATTTTCGAATATACATCAATATTTTATATTATTCCTAAATTTTATTTATATATTCTATTATAGTTACATATTGGGTAATTTCGTCCGTGTTGACTACCTTATATCGCTTTCCACATACAGCTAAACCTAAATACTACGTTTTTAATTTAACTCTCTTCCCCAAACCTTAAATCAGATTTGCTCAATCTTGACAAGTACTTTAATTCACTTGGTTAAAGTAAGCTCTTGAAACACATCCTTTTATCTTAATTTTACTACTTATATTAACCTTGCTATTTTATCCCTTTCAAATCCCAGTGTACATACTGAGCTACAGTTTCGTTTATCACGATAATAAGCATTGTGATGAAGAATTGTTTATACATGTATAAACTTTGGTAGAATTACGTAATTGTGTGTACACAAGTTTGTTAAGAGATGGGAAATTGTGTAGCCTAAAGTTTGTAGTCTACTATATAATGCTACACAATTTTATGGAGCTGGACTCTATTTTTCCAGTTCTGAATACTCGCATGAATTCCATTTTCTTCAGTTTTGAGTTTGTTTACATTTTACAGCACACAGATCTCCTATAAGCTCTTAATTAAAAGGCTATTTAATTAGGATTTTTTAGTTGTATAATTAAGTCGTCTTTACATTATATATATATTAATTTCTAATCAATTTTATATATATAAATATATATTTTATTTGAATATTTGTATATTTTTGTTTGTGTATATTGTATATTTTATTATAACAAATATATTTATATATATGAATATATTTTTTAATTATGATTAGTATTCTAATCATATCCCATGTTTGGATAACATGAATCCCTTTACGATGGCGAGAGTGACGTCGAGCACACAAGTATAAATAAAAATATTATCCTATATATTTGTAATTTTTCTTTATAACAATTATAATTCAAACCAGTTTGTGTTTAAATAACATAAATTAATATTACATTCGACAAATAATAAATAAGTGGTTTCAAAGAAATCATGAAAAACATTAAAAATAAACTATATAATAATAATAATAATAACGTTATTTTCTTTATAAAGAGAGAATAGAATCTAAACAAGAAGAAAGATACGATAATTGAAAACTAATGTCATTTTTACGAGTTCTTTTTGGATATCGAATAAACGATATCGATTTTTTAAAATTCAAATTAATCGTGTCACTAAAGTCAAATTTGTATCGAATTTCATACTTTATTTCTCTAGTCACACAAAGGTACACAAATATATTCAAAACGAGCTTCACAAGAGTTATAATTAAACGATATAATAGAGATGTTTCAAACATTTGCCTTACGTAAAAGAACATTTATTTATGTTTTAGATGTGGGTTATATTACTCTTCTATTATACTGATTAATTAATGTCATTGAGGAGAGAAACAAATTTTCATCTTGAATTACCTTTTCGAAATGTTACATTTCCCAAAAGTTAACAAAATTCCTTTCCATTCCATTGCCTTATTGGGAAATTGGTTCCAATTTTACAATGTCTGGACTTAACTCAGCGAACTCGCATTTCATTTTCGATATTATTGGAATATTAATCAGTTATGAAAATACGAGTGTTTATTTATAAGGGTAAAGAGTCCATAGTAAAAGTATATCGACTTTCATTTCTCACTTTGAAAACTTGTTTAAATATGCATAATAAATAAAAAATAGAGTTGGCATTTTAATATCACTTTATTTTCAACATGATAAATAAGAAAGTTCTTCAAATATAAAAAGTCTATTATATATATATATATATATATATATTATAATATATATTATATATATATATATAATATATAATATATTATATATAGTATATTTTAGATATATATTTATATATAAATATATTATTATTTATTATAAATATATTAATATATAATATATACTATAAATATATATAATATATATATATATATATAGGATATTATAATATATTATTATATAATCTATCTAATATATCAATTACGCTCTAAATAAAATATAAATGCTATATATTTAAAAAGTTTAACAACTCTTATGTTTTACGGCTCTCTCGAAACAAAGTTTGGGTATGTTTTATATATTGATTAATTTATTTTTATATTAAATATATCATTGCTAAGTATATAATGATATATAATCTAAACATAATCAAAATAGAAGTTACCGATATTCAGAACATTATTCAAAATAGTTATCTAAATTATTGATTTATAAATTATAAATGTTTTTCGTTGTGAAAAAACGGAAACAGATCAAATCGGGATGGAAAAATTTAAACGAAAAATGTGGATAGGGACAGAATTGTTCAGGGGTACATGTTGTTTATGAGAGGCAGATGTATAAATGAAAATGTTGTTGTAGTTATACAATTATATTGGTAAGAAATAAAATTGAAGAAAAGATATTTCGTATGTTTCGTTAAAAATTTAAAGCATTTCTCACACATATTTAAAAAAATCTAGTAAAAAGTTATATAGAAGAGTTCTTATAGTGATTTTGTGAATAATTTCTAGACTTAAAAAGATCTAAAACCCTATTATTAATAATGTACTTTATAAAGAATCATTTACAAAGTTAGTGACCTACAACTACTATATGTCCTCAATTCAGGGAAGAGATCAATATTCAGAGATAATTTTGAAAGTAATAAATAATATATTTAGAATAATTTTAAACGATAAATTAGGAAATATTTGCTAATAAATTTGAGCATTCAAAAACCTATTATAAATATCAGAAAAAGTCCTAATAAGGAACTAATATAATCTTAGGAAATAAGGTCGTAAATATATATGTATAAAAATTTCAAAAATGTAATGAATAATCAATAGTTAGTGGAGTCGAATAATTAATAATGGTTATCGTTAAACAATAATTAAATATAATTTATATTAGTTTTGAAATCCACATGTAGAGTAATAATCACTAAATTTCTAGACTTAAATATAAATTTGACAAATTCAATGATAGAATTATTTTGTATTAAATCTGTAATTTATAATTTTAAAGTTAATTTAAATATTTAATAACTGAACTATCACTAATAAAATGTGACTCTAAAGAATAATAATATAATATGTTGTTTATGAATAATATTGTCGTATCACTTTTGTACAATTTTAGAAAAACCCCTATTGTCAAATATTTGGTATCGATAAATAACGATAAAATATCAAAAAATAAAATTAATTTGTAAAAAAAAGTTGACTTCATTCAATTATTTTAAAATTTTATTTTAATAAAAATAATAGAATTGATATTTTCGAGGTATATAGCAAATATCATTACTTTTTATCTAAACTAGATTTATATTTATGATATTAAAATAGTTTTTCCATACAAATATATATATGCATATTATATATTTAGAAGATGTTGAATACATCTAAATATGATAATGAGCTGACGAAAGAATACTCACTCGATATTTCAATAAATTGCGACTTGAGCGCGCCGATATACGCGTTTTGACTCTTGGATAATGCGTATTCACACGCTAGTAATATATATGTTATATATATAATATTAATATATATTTATATATATAATAATATTAATATATATATTAATATATATATATATATTTATGTAATTTTATATATAATATATATTATTAATATATAAATATATATATTAACTATATATATATATATATAAATATTATTATATAATATATATATTGTCCATTACAATATTACCTCAGTAAATAGCTGACACCTTGTATGCTATGAATCGCATACCAGGGTTCTTCTTGATTTTGTTAATATCAATTTTGATAATTTCTAAGTACGAACATTATAATGCTAAGGGAATAACTAATAAAAATAATTTATTCAAATTATAGTATAATTAATTATAATTAACGTGCTGGATCTAATTTATAAGTATTTAAACAAAATATTAAAGCTTTCTTAGGTACTATTATTATATTGTGGAATAACATATTGCGCCTGGCAGTGCAGTATACTCATCGAGACAGCGATGCCTGAGGCAGCGTAAGACGAGAAAGAAATTTTTTTTTAATATATATATTTGTATACTTATTTCGTAGTAATGAAAACTCATGCAAATTATTCATTAGAGTTTTACTTGTAGATGTAATAATAAACATTCAATTTTTTTTATTCAGGATAGCAGTTACATTTTTCATACACATACAACAACACATCCATTGATAATATATAATATATAATTATATATATATATATATATATTATATATATATATTAATATATATAATATATAGATATATTTTAATATAATATATAATAATATTAAATATATATATATATATATATATATTATATATATTAATATTATATTTATATATTATTAATATTAATATATATTTCTATTATTTTTTTTACATGATACTCAACCTAATCTAATGGGCACATGTCACCTTTATCAAAATAGAAGGTGGAGAGATACATTGAAAGACACGAAAGTATATAATTAAAATAAATAGTAAATAAATAGAAATAAAAAAAATAAATATCAATAAAAGAAAAATCAAGCCATCATGGACATAATTGTTCTAGTTAGGAACCTTTACTCGACCTTGCCTTAATTCATTGGTCCCTCATTTTGGGCGCAGATGCCGGACTATAAGGATTGATGGCAATTGTATTTAAATTGCATGTAAAATTAATAAATGTAAGGCTAGCCATATGTGTCTGGCATAAAACCGATGTGGCATGGTGAAAGAAGGATATATATATATATATATATAGTGGTTACACACAACTGCAGTGATTTCCTTTGAAATCTCTATTGATATAATATTCATAACAATTTCATGAGAGACAAAGGGCACTCTACTTATGTGTAACGAGGGCTACTCATTGGTGGAGGAATGCTGAATGAGGTCATATATCACGCGGCATGTACCTGCCGTATAATACCTAGGATTAGTAAAAAGAGTTAAAGGCACTACGTCGAACGACGCAGAGAAAAGAGAGGGTCAATAGAGAGGCATGAAGAGTATATAGTGCAACAGTTTATATAAGTAATCTTTAGCCTTAGCTTTCAACTCTATTCACAATAACTTATAAAAGGGGGTGGAACCAGATCCAACTCCAAAATAGGTGGAACCAATTATTTACTATTAACAATGAACAGAATATGAAGACCTTTATATATAACTGGAGATATAATATATTAATATATTATTTAGATATATATATATATGTATAATATTATTAATATATATATATATACTATATTAATATATATTATTAATATTATAATATATATATATTATATATTATATAAATTATATAATTAATATTAATTATTTATATATAATTATTTAATATTAATATATATTAATATATTAATGTATATATATATATATTATTAATATATATATATATTATTATTATATATTAATATAGATATTTTATATATATATTAATATTATATGATAATATAATATATTATATAATTATATAATAATTATACTAATATATATATTATATTAATATATATATTATAATATATTTATATATTAAAATATATATATATTAATATTGATATATATATTCTATATTTAAATGAATGACGTCACATTTTGAATTTTACTCTCCATCAGCGGTATTCGAACATTGGACACCCGCGGTCTCGCTCTATATAAGTGGTTATACAAAAACTCCGGTAATGCCTACTATAACCGCTAGTACCATTTATATTAATATATATATATATATATTATATATATATTAATTACTATACTCTATATATTATATATAATATATTAATAATAATATATATATATATATATATTAATTATTATATAATTAATATATAATTTTATAAATATATTTAATTAATAGGATATAATATAAATAAATATAGAGTTAAATATTATAGTTTGTTACTGGTATTTTACGTGTTTAGCGTTTCTTTACTTTTAACCACTCTCCTTCAAATTGCACGTTGTGTTGTAGTCCTGTTTTAGAATTTTAAAAAACGGTTAAACAGACCTTTTGTTTTCATTATCTGTTAATGTGAATAAAATCCTTCTTTGCTACTAATTACTGGTGCTATAAACATTTATATCCTGATCATTCTTCATTAATTACCTCCTATGGCCCATATACGTAGTTATTTTCTAACCATTCTGTCCTCTTTATTATTTTTACGATCACTTTACCAAATAAATTGTATATTCTCATATATATGCAACTTATCGTTTATTACACTATATTCAATATTTAATTATATTAATTATATTACTTTATTTTTTATACGCCCTTCATTTATAATTTCTTCTTTAATTTCTTGCTATTTAAAAAGTTCACGATTTAAATAGGTGATATTCTCAGGTATTTTATATGTAGCTTCTATACGTTATATACAGTCTATATTCTCTCGGGACCTCTGTGAAGTCTATATATAGTTATATATATAGATCAATTATTATAATAAATTGATCTCTAAGTACTTATCGTGAATATACTCTCACTAATAAAATTATGTATACTTAATAATAATATAGTAATATTATTATATTATATTAGTAGTACCTTTCTTTTTCTAAAAACTTCGGATATTATTTGAACCTGATATTTAATATAATTCATTGATATTATTAATTATATTATATTGATATATATATTGAATTATTTGATATATATAATTATTATTATAATTTTAGATTATTATTATTATTAATAATTAATTTATAATTGTATTAATTATATATATTATTAATTTATTTATATATTTATATGTGATTGTAATACTCTAGATTTTTATTAAACACCTTCACAAATATTCTCATATCCCTTTATCTCAATAAATTAATTAACTATTGAACGTAGTGCAAGGGAAAATAAATGGTGGAAGACATTTGTGTATGGAAACCAATTACCTGGTAAAATATATCATCTTTGCTCGCGGAACCTGTAATACAAATTATAATCTGGTTTGTGCACTATTCTCTCTCCATAATATGACTTACCCCATACAATAGATAGCGTAAGAAAGGGAAATACATTTTTTGTGGAGATCTCGTGTGTGAGATAATTTATAGTTATTTGTTTAAATATGTTAAAAAAGTAAATTAAATTAAATTAATTTAATATTCATGAATATTGGCTTTTCTTTTTTTGTTTCTCTAGGTGCACGCTGGTAAGACAGGTAATTAGCTATAATATATAGCTTACTAATTGAATGTTATATATATTATATATATATATATAATATAGTATAGTTATATATATATATATATATATATATATATATATATATATATAGTTTAATACATAGTAAATTAATGAATAATGATATAAATTATTTTTTTATAAATAATACATATTCTACACTATTTACATATTGAGTATATGTTCATTTTATTTTAAAGAAGTAATTACATCGGTTCTAAGGACAATGGTGAGGGTCTCGAGCCGGAACGGGGAATAGAACATGCAAAGGGAGGACGTTTTCATACCCGTGGGGAGGGGCGGAGGACCTCGCGACACTCCAATACCAAAAGAGCGGGCAAGCAAAATTTGCTTCAGGATTACCTCTTTACACCGTTAGTGAGAGAGGGAATAGTCCTACCCCCCCCCGGCATATATTTTTTAGCAGATTTTCTCTCGTCAAAATACGTAGATATATCGGTATTAAAGGCCGAGTAAGGCCTTCCTGCTTCTCGGTTCTTTATCTTCGGCTTATCGTTTTTGCGGGTTCAATACCTCTCATATGATTTGCGGTCTATTTTTATAGTGATTTTTAATAACTACTAGAAACTTAAAAAATATAGTAGAGAATGTCTATCTCACTTATAACGAACAAGTACGCTGATATTATGAAAAGAGTTCTTATCAAATTTGCAAGGCTTTCTGCCATCATATAGTCAAATATGCAAATATATTAGGTGTTAATTATATTTATTTAGTTGTTTTTCTTATAATACATTGCGCGAGAACTAAAGTGGATATTTGCTCAGGATTTCCACAAGATAGACTGATACACATCCTCTTTTCGCTCATGTTTAGTTGATTGTGACGTTATTTTAGTTCTTATTTTGTTAGAATTTATATAATTAGTCCCCACACACTAGCAAATATACTTTTACCATGACTGTGGGTCTCTACAATGTATTTCACCTTGTCCCTGCATTAGCTGAATTGTTAAGTGGGCTATTTTGACTACCGATATGGAATCTTTGGAGTATATTTATACTTATGATTGTGTTATATAAACTGGATTTTCACTCCCAACATACTATAATAGACCCTTAGGGTATCGTGATAGCTCATTTTAGGCTAAGTGATATATAACAGTAAGATAATGAACTCCTGATAATAGTTATCGTAATACCTATGAATATCGTGTAAAATTCATAATGTTATACATATATTAGTAGCTATTATATGGATACTAATCACGTGATCTCTAGGGTATTAACTATGTATAATTCAAGTATAAATATAAAACATATAATAATGAGATTACTAGACTTGTAACTTAATAAGTGTAGGTCCCTTAATACGTCATAGGAGATAGCATGATAAGATCATAAATATTTAGTCAATTTCACAAGATTCCACTATCAAATATATCTCATGAATTGATTATCAGTGAGTCCTATTATAATTCAATATAATGGATAATAATTACTATATTCTATAATAAATTACAGTCGTATTTGTAATTTAATATTATTTATAATATTATGATAATAATTTACTCAGTGACGAAAAATAATTAATAATTGAATTAAATAGATGATATTATGAAAGTATAAATATATATGTTAACGAATAATTAAATTTATCATGAATTTCATAGATTATACATTTACTACTTTGTGATATTATACGATTTCAAGGGGTGTTTCCTTCACCGGATATCTCTCTCATAAGTTTGACTATATTTTATAATATACTATCGCATATGTTAGACATATTACATGATTCTAGATTGATTACTATGGAAGATTCTTCCAATTTGACTTGCGTATTCATTAAACCTATTTAGATTTGCTTTTTTCCAGAACAGCCGTTTCTTATCCCCTTGTAAGAGTCTCCTTCATTCCTCCTTCCAAACGTTTGTTCCTCTTATTTCTCTACGTATGCCAACTTCTAGTCTTCTTTTTTCCTCCTTATATTTCACATACAAATTTTTTTTGAACCTCAGGCATGAGCTTGTAGGTACATATCTATACACTTTATCCTTGTTATATATACTTTTTTAGAAAATCACCGGCTAGTATTTCGCATTCATTCGCTCTTCATTCCTCTTCCATCGTTCCTATTTGGAAAATATATTAACTGTATTTTGACAAATACTGTCCATGTTTTTGCTCTTTCCTCTATTTTAAAAGGGTCTTTCGCATATCTATTTTTGATCGTGCTATTATCTTTTTTTTGTTCCAGTTTTCCATCTCTGCTTATATTTTGTCATGTTCATATTTTTCTTTGATTTTTTGATGTGACAGGTGTTCTCACATTCTCTTTCTGGTATACTTGGTCACTGTTGACAGGGACTATCTCAAATACTTTGAAAATATATCAATTCATTCCATCCTTATTCTCCTTTTCAATATCTTGTCTCATTTATTTCAATCACTCCCCCACTTTACTACGAATTCATTAAATACGATTTAATATATACAATATAAAATATTTATGATATTCACCATTATCACTAAAATCCCACAATCCCTAGAGACGACAATGATTTAAGACAACGCTTCAAGGTCACACCTCAGTTGATTACAAATCTGGCTTTCTTGCATACCAAACAACAATGCACAACTCACGAGAGTCAGCATACGTTACTGTATATGCTTAATAGATACTAATTATCATCATCTACCTACCCTAGCACTCGATGATATACATTCGTAATTAGAAATGAATCATTAATCTTTTATTGTGACTCACACGTAGACAGTAAAAATGATATTATACTATATTTGAGTAAAGAATAAATTCAAGTTATCGAGATAGAGGACTCCAATTTGCAAAGTGTGCATCAAAAAAGATTAGTGTTTGCAACTTACAGCAAAGATATTTTTAGCCCGTTTTGGGCAAACAATTCATTTTGCAACGGCGCCGCGTGTTCAGGCGCTTGCGACGTACATTCCGATAGACTTAATGAGCGTGACGGTACATATCGATTATTTTTATGTACGTTTATGTGTGTATATATTCGATATATTATATATATATATTATATATATTAATTATATATATATATATATATAATATATATATATATATATATATATATATTATTTACCCCTCCCCCCTTTTTACCCCACCCCTTTTTTTATATAGTTTCGTATGTGCGCACCGTAGGTGCGCACAGACGAGTGTACGTTGATGACGCAGTCATCAACGTTACACGAGTTGTTCATTACACACAGTTGCATATACACACACACACGTTACCCCTCCCCCCTCTTTCTCTTCCACATTACCCCCCATCGCTCATACCCCCACCACCACCTTATGCTCCAGTTGCCATGGTTACATTTGTTTACCCTACCCCCCTTTCGTTGTTGTCATGGCTACATGATTTACCCTACCCCCCTTTGCTCTTTCTCGCACACACACCTGCTTTTGCGCGCGCGCTTTTTGCTCCGCATGGGCCCCGCAGGATTCGCACCGTAATCCGCTTTCCGCCGCCCTCCGCCACCGGGTTCGCCTTTCGCCTTTCGCCACTCGTTCGCATCGACTTGTCGCGTCATTGAGGAGAGGGAGTTTTTTCTACCCCCTAACTCCCCCATTCTCTTAACTCCCACTTGTGATATATAAAATTTAGACCGAGATGAAACTCGAATCTCGGTCTCACGTCGCTTCAGCACGGTGATGGTCAGGTAGGCCGAAACGTAACTGACCGTGCTGAAGCGGCCTTTCAGACCTCTTTCAAATTTATAATTTTATACGAAATGAAGTTCTATATGTATTTTTAGCATTGAAGATACGAAATAAAATATAAAATTTCCATTTCCCATGCATGCTTTTTCGAGTTCACGGTAAATTATAGCTAATTGACCGCGAACTCGAAGGGATTAAAATCGAAGAAAATGTGGTCAAAAGGGATTACCTTTTTCTTCGATTTTAATCTTACCCTCAGGGTCTAAAAGAAAGATCGGGCTCTTGTCAAAATAAAACTTATTGTATTTTATTATTTATATATATATATATATATATATATATATATATATATATATATATATATATATATATATATATATTATATATATATATATATATCTATACATAATATATATTAATATATAAAAAAAGTATATATATAATATATAGATATATATTATATATATATATATATATATATATATATATATATATATATATATATATATATATATATATATATATATATATATTACTACCCTGACTTATTACAACTAATATTACTACTACCCTGACGTATTACTTTTACTAGTACTACTACTACTACTACTACTACTACTACTACAACTACTACTACTACTACGACGCCAATTACAACAGCTACTACTACTACTGTCCTGACTGTTATTACAACTACACTACTACTACTACTACTACTACTCAATAATAACTACTATACTACTCTACTACTACTATACTACTACTACTACAACTACTAACTACTACTACTACCACCCATTTCGTTATTTCCATTATTAATTATATTATTGATTATTATTATTGTAATAAAATTATTATTCATTTATTATTATCGCCCAACCCCACTTAAGCCCTAACCCAACTTTATATATTCACATACACTTGTGCGAGCCGTAGGCTAGCGCACACGAGCTTCGTTGATGATGCAGTCATCAACGCATGGAAGTTGTTTATACACGTCTACACAAATGCATATACACACCCCTCACCCCTTTTGTTATTATTATTATTATTATTATTATTATTATTATTATTATTATTATTATTATTATTATTATTATTATTATTATTATTATTATTATTATTATTATCATCATTTATTATTATTATTCAACCTCCCTCCATTGGCCTATTCCCCTTTTGGCATATTACACACATTGTGCGAGCCGTAGGCTGCGCGCACCGAGCAGTCGTTGAGTTACACAGTCATCAACGTAAGGGAGTTGTTAGACACACCCCTACCCCCTCATCGTAGTTATTAATTATTATTCTTTATTAGTATTATATTATTGATTATTATTATTAATTTTATTATGATTATTATTATTATTATTATATTATATTATTATTATTATTAAATTATTATTATTATATTCATAGTAATATATTATTATTATTATTATTATTATTATTATTATGTATTATTTTATTATTATTATTCACCCTACCCTCGCATGCCCTAACCCGAATTTGTATAATCCACATACACTTGTGCGGCCAAAGGCTGGCGCCACCACGAGATTCCGTTAGATACACAGTCATCAACGCGATGGGAGTTGTTATACACACCCTCACCCCCCTTTTTTTCATTATTATTATATCATTATATATTTATTTATTATTATAATTATTATTATTTATTGATTATTATAATATATTATTATTTTATTAATTATTATTATATTATTATTCATTCACCCTAGCCTCCATAGCCACCTGAACCGATTTGTATATTCACTAACTGTGCGAAACGTAATAGAGCTTGGAGCACACGCCGCATTCGTTGATTACACAAGGTTAATTCAACGCATGGGAGTTGTTTTATACACGTCTACACGGCCCCCTTTCGTCGATTATTATTATTAATTATCTATTATTATTATTATTATTTTATTATTTATTAATTATCTTTCTTATTTTTATTTATTTATTTATTTATTTTTATAATTTTATTATTATCTTTATTTTTATTATTATTAAATATATTATTTATTATGATAATAAACACAAAAGACGAAAAGTAGTATATAATTTTCCTGCAGTCAGAGAGAGAGAGATGGAGGAGAGAGAGAGAGAGAGAGGAGAGCGGGAGAGAGCGAGAGAGAAGAGAAAGAGATCAGCAGGGGAGAAGAGGTATGAGAGAGAGATGAGAGAGAGAGAGAAGAGAGAGCGGAGAGAGAGAGAGAGAGAGAGAGAGAGAGAGAGACGAGAGGAGAGAGGAGAGAGAGAGAGAGAGGATGAGAGAGAGAGAGAGGACGAGAGAGAGAGAGAGAGAAGACTTGCTTATTTTTATTATATATCTATTATTATCATTGATTATTATTATTATTATTATTATTATTATTATTATTATTTATTATTATTATTATTTAATTTTGGAAGCATATCAGGTTCCAATTATTCTTCTTATTATTATTATTATTATTATTATTATTATTATTATTATTATTATTATTATTATTATTATTATTATTATTATTATTATTATTTATTATTATTATCTTTAATACTATTTATTACTGTGTGGTTTTAACTCTGAATTTTTTTTCTTCCCATTAGTAGATCTTCTCTCTTCTTTTTCTTATTATTATTATTATTATTATTATTATTATTATTATTATTATTATTATTATTATTATTTACTATTATTATTATATTATTATTGATTATTATTGATTGATTATGATTATTATTATTATTATTATTATTTTTCTCACACTGTAACCGCCCCTCAAGGCATTTACCAAAGCAAAACCAGAGTATATTCAAGGTACCCCATACCAATGGACTTTACTAGTTCCATTTTACAATCAGGCATCATCCCAAAAAACAACAACAACAACAATAGCTACAACAACAAAAAAACAAACAAAATCCATCAAGCATCATCTACAACAGCAGCTACGCAAGAAACAGAATCGACACAAAGCAACAACATCAACAATCCATGAAACAACATCTATGCCTACAACAACAACAACAGCAGCAACAACAGCTACAACAACAAAAACAACAATCCATGAAACAACATTCACGCCTACAACAACAACAAAACAATGTCAACCACCATTCACATCCTACCTATAATAAAATTAAACAGAAACTTATAAAAACACATCTGAAGCCAATAAAGCTTAGTTATTTCAAAACAGAATCAAGACAGAAACAACAAACAACACAACGTCAGCACTATCAAAAACAGCAGCGAAATATATATATATATATATATATATATATATATATATTATATATATATATATATACTACTATATATATATATATATAATATAATATATATATATATATATAATATATATAATAATATATATATATTAGATATATATATACATCATATACATAAACAACATAACTCGTTAGACACCCTATATATATATATTATAGTATATATAATATATTATATATCTCCAACCTGTGACACTTAGTTATGATGTCTTTACGAGATTCCTTCGTATTATCCCAACGATTGTGACATTTTAGTATTTAATCGTAGACCGTGTGGAAAAAGGCAATACATTGCTTGTATTCAAGGCCGTAGGATCAAATAACATGCCCCTAATCATCTTCTGGTTGAAGAATTTCACACGGTATGGTATTGAGCGCGGCAGTAGCGATGTTGAAGGGTAAGTTGTTGTTGACTGCAATGATGCTTCGCAGGTGCCGTTGGGTGAAATTGTGGCGTGATTCGTGAACACAATTAAGAGAGGTGCTAATAGAAAATGGTTTTTGCTTGATTCTTCTTCGTCACAGTTTCAATATTAAAGGTCTTGATGTACGCAAACTACTGACAAACCCATCGATTTGTCGAGCTTCATGCTACAGTCTTTCGGCTTCTCAATTCAAACACATCTGGAAAATATTTACAGCTTTGATTAAATGAAAAAACGGGAATTAGCAGATCCATCTTGAACGATGTTGCTATACTCGAGGACTAAATACATATGCTCAGGAGTAGTCTACGAAATTTACACTGAAGTACATGGTTTACCGTACAACGAAGTATACAGGACCATGTTAATGGCTATCAGCCCTGAAAAGTTTACTTCTCTATGGATAAGGAGAATGTGTGCTGTTGAACCTAAATATGCAGAAAAATGGTCAATGTTTGCAGAATTCATTTATACTTACATCCTTTCAAGAGGGCTTGAACCCCAGGAGAGGTATATAGAACAATGTCAGTCAGTGTTGATTCCAATGTGACCTGCTTAATGCTCTAGATCGTTATAAAGGTTCTGTGAATGCCTGGAGTAATGTTATTTATTTATTTAACATCAACACAGAAATATTTATACTTGATATCATTGTAAACATATTTATTAGCCTTGTAAATATATTTAATGTTGAACATTTGCATGTTAATGATTATTTTAATTTCTAATCATGTAAATATATTTAATGTTGAACATTTGTAAGTTAATATATATATATATATATATATAATTATAATTATATATATTATATATATATATATATAATATATATATTGCGCTGCTCATGCGATAATGCTGACGTTGTTGTTTGTTGTTGTTTCGTCTTGTTTCTGTTTGTAATAACTCTAAGCTTCATTGTTCAGATGTTTTTTTATAAAGTTTCTTTTAATTTTATTATAGGTAGGATGTGAATGGTGGTTGACATTGTTTTGTTGTTGTTGTTGTTTTTGTTGTAGGCGTGAATGTTGTTTCATGGATTGTTGTTTTTTGTTGTTGTAGCTGTTGTTGCTGCTGTGTTGTTGTTGTAGGCAAGATGTTGTTTCATGATTGTGGATTGTGTTTGCTTTGGTCTGTCGTTCTGTTTCATGCGTAGCTGCTGTTTGTAGATGCATTGCTTGATGGATTTGTTGGTTTTTGTTGTTTGTAGCTATTGTGGTTGTTGTTTTTTTCTGTGATGGTGCCGATTGTATATGGGAATAGATAAAACCATGTGTATGGGGTCCATTGCCTACTGCTGGCTGTTTTTGCTTTGGTAATGCTCTTCTGAGGGTGGTGACGTGTTGAGAACTATATATAAATGTAATAATAATGAATAATAATAATAATTAATAATAATAATTATATAAGAAGAAGAGAAGAAGAAAAAGAAGAAGAAGACTCTACTTAATTGGAAGAAAAAAACATCAGAGTTAAAACACACAGTAATTAAATTAGTATTAAATTAATAATAATAATAATAATAATAATAATAATAATAATAATATAATTAATATAAATATATAATAATAACTAAGTAATAATAAATATATATAATAATAATGATAATCATGATTAATAATAAATATAATATAATAATAATAATAATAATAATAATATAATAATAATAATAATAATAATAATGATTAATAATAATAATAATAATAATAGATAATCAATAATGATAATAATGAAAAATAAATATAATAAAAAAATGAAGTGTCTCTCCTCTCTCTCTCTCTCTCTCTCATCTCTCTCTCTCCTCTCTTCTCTCCTCTCTCTCTCTCTCTCTCTTCACTCTCTGACTGCAGGATAATTATATACTACTTTTCGTCTTTTGTGTTTAAATCATAATAATAATAATAATAATAATAATAATAATAATAATAATAATAATAATAATAATAATAATAATAATAATAATAATAATAATAATAATAATAATAATAATAATAATAATTAATAATAATAACGAAAAGGGGGTGAGGACGTGTATAAAACAACTCCCATGCGTTGATGACTGTGTAAATCACGAATGCGTCGTGTGCTCCAGCCTACGGCTCGGCACAAAGTGTATGTGAATTACAAAGTCGGGTTAGGGCTATGGAGGCTATTGAATAATAAATATATATAATAATAATAAATAATAATAAATAATTAAAATAATAATAATAATAATAATAATAATAATATAATAATAAATAATATTTAATTAATAATAATAATGAAATAATAAATAAGAATAATATAAGATAAGTAATAATATAATTAATTAATAATCAATAATTAATATAATACATACATAATAATAATACATAATAATAATAATAATAATTAATAATAATAATAATAACGAGAGGGGGGAGGGGGTGTGTATAAACAACGTTCCCATGCGTTGAGCCTGTTGTATCAACGAGATGGTCGTGTGCGCCAACTTTTGGCTTCGCAACAAGTGTATGTGGGATATACAAAGTTGGGTTAGGGCAATGGAGGTAGGTGTGAAAATAATAATATTAATAATAATAATAATAATAATAATAATAATAATAATAATAATAATAATAATAATAATAATAATAATAATAATAATAATAATAATAATCAATAATATGCAAGGGGGACTAGGCCAATGTGAGCGGTAGGTTTGAATAATAGATAATAAGATGATGATAATAATTAATATAATATAATAATTAATAATAATTAATAATAATAATAGATAATAATAATACATAATAATATAATAATAATAATAATGGATACAAAGGCGGTTTAGGGTGTGTTATATGCATGTTGTGTTAGACGTGGTATAAACAACTTCCATGCGTTGATGACTTCATCACCAACGAACGCTCGTGTGCGACAGCCTACGGCTCGCACAAGTGTATGTAAATATACAAAGGGGTTAGGGCTTAAGGGGGGGTTGGGCGGATAATAATAATAATAATAATATTATAATAATAATAATAATATATTAATAATTATAATAATTAATAACGGAAAGGGGGAAATTAAACAGTCGTGGCTAGTCAGTTGAGTAGTAAGTAGTAGGAATCAGTAGTAGTAGTTGTAATAACAGTCAGACAGTATGTAGTTAGTAGGCTGTTGGTATTGGCCCGTAGTTAGTAGTTTAGTAGTAGATCTGTTAGTATTGTAGTGAAGTTATAAGTAGTAGTAGTAAAAGTCAGGTAGTAGTAATAATTAGTTTAATAAGTCAGGATAGAAGTCAATATTATATTATATATATATATATATATAATATATTATATATTATATATCATATATATATATAGGATATATAATATATATTACTATATTATATAATACTATATTACTATATATATATATATATATATATATATATATAGTATAGTGTAGATATGGAGTATATATAATATATATATATATATTATATATATATAATATATATTATATATAATTATATATATAGAATATATATGTATAATAAATAAATAGTTTTATTTTGACGAAGAAGCCGATCTTTCTTTAGACCCTGAGGGTAAGATTAAAATCGAAGAAAAGGTAATCCCTTTTTCAAAAACAACTTTCTCTTTTCCCAGCCACTCCACCATCAGGAGATCATTCTCACACTAAAATCACACCGCTTAATCACTCCATTTCAATATACTCGCACAAATACCCGATAAAACCAACCTACATATTTTGGAATCTTTGTTCATAATAATCTTAAAAGCCTAAGTCTCAATAACGACAGTGGTCCATTTAATCTAACAATTACTATGAAGTCTGCGATTTGTCTGTTCGTACTCAAACCTATCTTCAACCTTGATTAAGTTAAGCGTAATTTTTATAACTTTGTTATCTGCCTAACACTTTGATTGAATATTATTAGTGTTAAAATTCGATTTGATTGAGGTTAATGAACATTCATTATTTATAACTGCTTTATTATTATTTTTTGCAATCGTTTTTTAATAATTTTATCATTTCCATATTATTTTTATTTTCTTTTTAGTACAGCATAACATTTTTTGTATATTTGACCTTAGTTTTTGTTTCATTCTGAATTTTATTGTCACCATTCATTTCCAAGAACTTCCTTTGTTGCATTTCCCATGTATTAATGTCAATTTAGTAATTTTCTTTTTAATAACAACTTGGATTTTGCGATTCTAAGTATTTAATACTTGTTATGTTTAATAGTATGTTTTCACACAACAATTATTGGATTTAAATAACAATATATAATATAATTGTTATTATTTTACTCTTTGTATTATATTTATTAATTACATGAATATTTCTCCTTCTCATTTCTATATTAGATTTAATGATTGTTATTATATTATGCTTACCGTAAAAAGATTATCCTAACTTTCTCAAAAGTCTAAATAGATTTTCAAGTGTAATTAATATAATTCGTAAATTATTAATTTAATTCGTTCACTTTTATATGCCTAATCAACTTTTATCATATCTATATTAGACTAATTATCCCATTTGACCTTTTTCTATTAATTATTTAACTTGTAATATATTTATTAGTGTCTTCTCTGATTTTTTATGTATTTATTTTATATTTAATTGTTTTATATTATATAGTTGGTGATTCTCTGTGATGATTGAATTATGCAGTAATCAGATTTGATTTCATCTGAAATTAGTTTTTGATATATTATAAGTTTTATTTTACATTATGATATGTGATTATATTATTATTATTAATGTATATACTCTATTGGTTGCTCCATTTTATTATTATAAATGTATCGTTTTTACTCCTCAATTACAAATTAAGATATAGAAGCTGCGGAACAGAAATAATTATTATTATATTTATTATTTTATTTTATATTTATATTATATTAATTATTTTATTTAATTATTATTATATTAATTAATTAATAATATTAATTATAAATATAGATAATAATAATAATAATTAGAATAAATATTAAATTAAATATAATAAATATAAAATAATAATAATTAATAGAAATAAATATTAATCCGTGAGATAATAATAATATAATCCTCTCTTT
>JABUQX010089258.1:65000-74265 GCA_015478945.1 Trachelipus rathkii | reverse complement strand
GAAGTAGCTAATCAGTGTTTGGGAAGCTAGAAATAAGCTAATTAAGATGCTGGGCTTAATAAATCGTAATGATGTTGTTTACAAGAGCAAGGAATAATAAGTAAACTGTATAATAGCTATGTTTAGGCCAGTAATAGAGAGATAATTGTGCACAAGTTTGGGCCCCTTATTTAAAAAAGACTTAGATATGCTAGAGAGAGTGCAACGTAGATCAACAAGGATGATTTCTGGGTTTGAGGGTTAAGAGCTATGAGGAGAGGCTGAAGAGTTAGGAATGTTTCTGGTAGAAAGGCCGATTTCTCAGAGGGGAATTGATACAAGTCTACAAAAATATTTTACATCTATTTGATAATACAGAGATTAATAAATTGTTTCATAGTAGAACATGGACAGGTGACAGGGGCATAATAAGAAAATAAGAAGAAAGCATTGCCATTCTTGATATTAAGAAAAGCATGCATTCAGTATAGGGTTGTTTAAATTTTGAATTTAAGTCTGCCAGAGGGAGGTTGTTGAGTGCGATCGATTGGCAACATTTAAGAAAGGGTTAGATTCGTTTATGGATGGGTTGGGAATCATATAATATATTGACGAAGCCAAATTGGCAGGTTTTTAGTTGTGATATAGTTATAGTTAGATGGCATGTGTGACCATAACTTAGTTATTAATGCATGTGGATGGTTTGGGTATCATATTTATATATCATTAGTTTTGACTAAGCCAAATTGGTGGATTTGTAGTTACAACAAATTGACAAGCCCTAGGGTGCTTTGTGGATTTGCATGAGCATGTTTGGGTAGTGGGTTGACTGGGACAGTCTCGATAGGCCCATGTGGCTTTTTACTGTCTCTATATTCTTTATGTCTTTATGTAAGTGTTGAAACCAACTTCATTACTAATTCATTCATTGAGGCCTAAAAGGAAAGATATTTTTATTAGGAAGTTCTATTATAAGTATGTCATTATTATCATGTCAAGAAAGAAACATATGAGTTAGTTATAATGGTTTCTTTCTTTTAAAGGAACCAACTTAGGATACTTAAACAAACCTGAAAAGTGTCAAAAAGAACCACCCACTGGACGAAGAAAAGAAAATATCAACTCCAATATCCTACAAACCAATATCATCAGAGTTTGTTTTGTATTTGAGAGAGTCCCAAATTAATTGTGTTACACCACACAACAATTCACTTACTATACTAATGGCACAGCCATCTAAGGTGAGCCTATATTTGTAACAATTTATTAAGAACTCTAAGTTAACCCTTATTGGGCTTGTTTAATACTGGCTCCTTTGCCAATTGCAAGATTAATTATTCTTTTTTTTGCTTGACTTGTATATAAATATAGTTAATTATACATTTTTTTTGTATTTTTTTGAGATTGAGAAAAGTCTAAGAGCAACAAGGGTAAGTTGCCCACTGTACAGTTTTATGTAATTATTATCTGAGCATTTTTATTATTATTATTATTATTATTATTATTATTATTATTATTATTATTATTATTATTATTATCATCGATTATCATCTTTATCACTTATTATTATAATTATTATTATTATTATTATTATTATTATTATTATTATTATTATTATTAACTATTTGTAACCCCCATGTATTAACCCTTACTAATTAAACTAACATACATATATAAATAAAGAAAACTATAAAAATATAAACGCTTTCTTTTTATGCACTTTAGTGTTTGTCAAGCCAATTGCATAGCTGCACTTTTTCTTATCTAATTTGCCAAAAGCATGTGGTGTCATCATTGATGGTGAGTGTTTTTTTTGTTTGTGGATGCAGCCTTAATCGTTATTTAGTCTTTCCATTTTTTTATTATTAATTGTGACTTAAATTCTCGGCAGTAGTTGTGGTCGTTCTTAAGGGACAACACACAAAAATAAAACATCTGTTGGAGACAAGATCCGTCACAACATCTGTCACAGGAGAAAGTGCGGAAGAAGATCTCTTTACAATCTGTACCTCTCTTGGGATAAGCCAGACTTCCTTTATCTAAAAAGTAAGTACTGGACTTGTCCTCTCATTGTAACAAAAACTTGTTACATAATTTGGTAGCAGAGCGTAGTTGTTCTTTTTGAATATCCTACCTCTGCTGCCTGAGTGTTCTTCACTCTTCTTTTTTTGATCAAGGGGAAGTAACCCTTAACACTTCCTAGTCATTTCATTATTAACTCACCATCATGCCCGATGATATGAATTCTTTGATAGAGGAAAAGAGTCCTATTTCTGGGACGAATTCTCAAACTACTCAAACCACTAATGGTTCGCAAACTGGTTCACAAAACGCTGATCCAGGTGCTCAAGATCAGATACCAAATCTGATGCAAGATCCACAAGAGTTATCCGTGGATGTACCAACTTTTAAAGAACTAATGCAGCAAAACACTAAATTAATTCAATCAATGGCAAACATGATGCAAAATATGTCTAGGGACAGAAAACCACATAGCGTCATTCCTCCAGGGAAATATAGACTGGAAACCGGAGAAACAATGGTGCAATTCTTTCATCGTTATGAAGTATATTGCTTGGCTAAATATCCAGGTTCTCCAGAAGGTATGGTACCCCTTTTGAGAAACCACTTAGATGGAGCAGCTTTGGATGTATATAAAATAATAGCTCGAACAACATTTGAATATGATGAGGTAAAGAGAAAAATGTTAGCTTGAGAGGAAAATGTTAGCTTGGTTTAAGAGTGAAATTGAAAAAGAAACAAGGAAAGAAACAGAAGAGTTTACAGATGCAAGTTTAATGGAAGAGGAAACAATCCCTCTTTATGCGTTGAGATTAATTGGGTTAGCCCAGAAGGCTTTCCCGGGGCAGGATGTTATGAAATTGCCTATAGTACGGCAAAAGTTTCTCAAAAGTTTACCAGAGAACATTCAAGACAGGGTAGATGACACAATGACGGCTTCAGAAACAGCAATGGGACATCCACTTCCTTGGGAGAGACTGGTTGCTATTGTTGACAAATGTTTTAAGGGTAATAAAGGAAAGAAAGAAGGTACTAGTCCAGAAGTTGTGGACCTGACTAAAAATTATCAAGTATCACCGCAGATATCCTCTTTGTTCCCAATGCCTAAAAATAAAGAAAGTTTGAGAATGTGTTGTTGCCAGAGGACACAGACCTCGGGTGCAGAAGTTACTTCACCGCAATTTAATACAGTTGCGTCATCAGCGGCAGTTACTAATCCCGGCAGACAAAACCAGACTACTCAGGAATCAGGACCCTCAGTGGCCAGGACTAGAGATCAACAGTATCCGTCAAGGTCTAGCAACAATAGACAGAATCAAAGAAGCGCACCTACATGTGCTCATTGTAACAAGCCCGGGCACATAATGAGCCAGTGTCGATTGAGGCCTCAGTGTCAATATTGTGGGAAAAGAGGACATACCTTTGATGATTGTTACGAGTCCCAGAATAGGTGTTTACGTTGTAAGGAAGTAGGCCATTTAGTAGCCGCCTGTCCTGACAAATATGGTAATCAAATTAAGTGTCCTTTTTGCCAAGGTAGCCATTTGGGTAAAGACTGTCCCACCAAACCAGGAAACTAGTAAACTCCGACATGGAAGACCTCATGTTGGAGAATGAAAGGTCAGAAATTGTACAAAGTACAGACGATGATAGAAAAGAGGAGGCTCCTGGAGAGTCTCAGGAGGATCCTCAGTGTGAACCTAAGACTAGCATTGGAGAGATATTTCCATTGGTTTCAATAAGTAGTACTAGTACTCAGCCCATTCCGGAAGAACGAGTTACGGATAACTCTCCAGAGCATGGTGTAGTTAAAGTTGAAGTAAAAGAGGAGGAGAAGGTTATAAAGTACAACATGATTAGAGCGCCAGAAGAAACCCTCCTTTTGAGAGTGACCATTGAAGATCAACCTCAAATAGAGGCTTGTGTAGCTTTTGTTGATACAGGAGCAGAGACAAGTCTGGTATCTACCAGGTGTTTCCATGCCTTAGACAAACAGAAATGTCCATTATTGCCCGCAGCTTATAAGAGCATAGAAGGGATAGGGCACGTGCGATTTCCAGTGCTAGGTGAAGTGATGTTGGCTCTAAAATTATCCACCAATTATGTTTTAAAACCCATGAGATTTATCATAATCCCTGATGAGGTTATGGGATACGATCTGGTCATGGGTTATGATCTGCTACAAAAGGAACGCCTGTTGCCTGACTTATATCAAAAGGAACTGGTCCTTCGATGAGGGAATTATGTGCAAACAGTAGCTGTAGATATGCGGACTGAACAAAAGGGAATACTATGTGCATTGACCGAAAGTATAGTGATCCAACCAAAAGAGTGTGCCATTGTGGAGGTGCAGAGTAATATAGGACTAAAATCAGAACAAGTAGGGATAATAGAGGCCAATTCAAGACTGCCAAAAGATATCACCTTTGATAATGCAATTCTAAAATTCCACCAGAATAAGGCGCTATTAATAACACAAAATGATGGAGAGTTACCTAAGAAATTAAGAAAAGGTACCATCATGGGGAATCTGGAGTTGACTAATATACCAGACCCTTCCATTAATTTAGTCGAGTTAGCGGAAAATGACCCACAAGATCGGCAGAAGTGGACAACAGAAGGAATTTTTCAAGCTTTCAGAGTGCATGAGTCAGACATAACTGTAGAACAATGAGAACAATTGGTCCGACTCTTAAGTCGGTTTCCATCAGTCTTGAGTTTGGGAGATTCAGATGTTGGCTGTACCGATGTAATTAAACACAGGATTGAAACACTGACAGATGATCCTGTTCAGGTACCAGTTAGGCGCCTCCAGGGACCTATTTTACAAGAAATAGAAGCTAATTGTAAACAACTAGAGAAGGAAGGAATCATACAAAGAAGTAAATCTCCTTACTCCGCTCCGGTTGTTCCAATAAGAAAGCCGGATGGATCCATATGATTATGCATCGATTATAGGGAACTCAATAAAATCACAAAAGGCGATAGTTTCCCTATCCCAAATCTTATAGACATGCTCTTTAGTTTGCAGGGGATGAAGTATTTCACCACTATAGATCTGGTGAAAGGCTATTATCAGGTCGAAATGGAAGAAACCAGTATAGAGAAGACCGCCTTCACCACCCCCCTGTCACATTGGGAATTTTTACAGATGCCTTTTGGTGTCAAAAACGGTCCAGCCACGTTTCAGAGAGGCATGAGATATGCGCTCGCCCATATCCCTTGGAATGAGTGCATGGTGTACTTAGATGATGTGCTCATCATAAGTGCTACATATGAAAAACATCTAGAAATTTTGGAAAAAGTACTTCTGGCATTCCAGCAGACAGGTTTTAAAATCAAACCAACTAAAACATATATGGTAAGAAAAGAAGTACAATACTTGGGACATCGGATTTCAGAACAAGGAATGATTCCCCTGGACTCTAATCTACAAGGGATTATGAAATTTCCTACGCCTAAGACCATTCGCCAGCTTCGTCAGTTTCTATGCATGGTTAATTTTTATCGGCGACATATCCCCCAGTGTTCAGAGTTCGCCAAGCCTCTCTTTGAATTATTAAGTGGCAAAACCCTTAAGTGGAATGAACCATGTCAGAAGGCGTTTGAAAAACTGAAAAAGTCTTTGATTGAACCACCAGTATTAACTTATCCAGATCGAACAGATCCAGCAGTCCCATTGTTGTTATATGTGGATGCTTCAGACATCAGAGCAGGAGCATGTCTGGCTCAGAAACAATCTGGAGAGGAGAAGCCAATAGCTTTTATTTCCACTACTTTCTCAAAAGCAGAGCAGCGTTATAGCACCACTGAGAGAGAGATTAGCTGCCATTCGATGGGCGGTCAGAGCCTTGAAACCTTTCTTATATGGCATAAAAGTGGTCATCCATACCGACCACAAGCCCTTGTTGTTCTTGTACAACATGCCTTTGGTCAATCCAAGGGTGGCACATACTCTTGAGGAGTTGAACAATGTGGACTATGAATTGAGATATATTCCTGGTAAGGAGAATGTAGTGGCAGATGCCTTGTCAAGATCACCAATGGGTATTCCCTTGGAGAAGCAAGATAACCCAGAGTCTGTTAAAGTGAATGAAATCCCAAAGGGGTTTACGGAAGTGAAGTTGCCTGGGGGCGGGGATTCGTTATTTCAGGCATTCTCTTTCTGGTTGTCTGGATCACCAGATCAACATGGAAAATTGAGAGAAATTGTTGTCCAGGAACTCCTGGATAACCGCCAAAAAATCGGGCTACCTACCGGAAAGAACAATAGAAATATTACAAAGACATTACAGCTAATGAAAAACATAGGACAGTTCCCGCTGACGCAAGCTATACAGGCGTTTGCAGAATTGAATAAAGTACATGTTTACGTATATTATGGTGACACTAAACCCCTTATATTCGGTACCACCGAGGGCCAAAGTATTTGCCATCTCATTTGTTTGGGAGGCATTCACTATAATTTGTTAGTTCCTATACGAATTACTAGTGTTGAACCAGGACCAACGACTCAGATGATTGTCACTACAGAGTTCCAGGAATTCGATCTTTTAAATGAGTCTTTGGAAGAACCACAGGAACCCTCAACAGTGCCGAAACCTTTGTCGCTTAACAGCATAGATAACAAAACGGCCCCTCCACCAAGGAATGGTGGGGAGGTGGAAAAAGTACCCGTGATTCGTCAAATAAGGTTAAACGAAGAAGACACAGTGGATCCATTGGACTTGGGTCATACAGATTTCTATAAAGTGCAGAATAATGATCCCTTATTAAGTAAGTTAAGAAATGCCATTGTAAAGAATTTAGCATTCAATGGATCCTTGAAACCTTTTGCGAGATCCCAAAAGTATATTCGTCTCCATAACAACTGTTTGTATAAAGAAATGCTTGATGGAGTATGGGCTTTAATAGTTCCTCACCATTATTTGGTCGAGGTAGCTGTTAAAGCACACTGGATTTTTGCCCACATAGGGAAGCATAAGTTGTATTCTCTGTTAATTCAGCGAATGTGGCATCCAAAAATAAGTATAATATGTTCAGATATAACAACTACCTGCTATAAATGCCAGACCTACAAGATATCCAATATTATCCATGCCCCACCTACCATAAAAATTGTTACATCTCGGCCTTTTGAGTTGGTGGCAATGGACTTGATTCAATTTCCTCATTCACCAAGAGGTAATCAGTATGCACTTGTCTTAGTTGATCATTACACAAAGTGGGTGTCAGCCGTACCAATAAAGAATAAGAAAAGCGCAACAGTTGCAAATGCATTCAAACATAATATCTTGTCTTTTCTTCCAAAATTACCGGAAAGGTTGCTGACGGATAATGGACGAGAGTTTGTTGGCCCAGAATTTGAGGAGCTCTTACGACAGCAGCACATTAGGCATGTATTAACAACACCATACACTCCGGCGTCAAAAAGGGCGGTGGAAAGAGTAAATAGAACCCTCAGTCAATATTTAAGAATGTCCATCACTAGCCCTTCATCGTGGGACAATGATCTGTCTCGGGTAATATTAATATATAATCACACAAAACATTCCGAAACCGATTTAACACCATGTGAAAACATTCTGAAAAGGGCTCATGAACTGTCTCTGAGTCTTCCTTTCCCAGAAATAGAAGATCGCTGGGAGTCTGGTCATTGTAAGTACGTTCCTTACGAACATCATCAGTTAGTAGGACTTAAAATTCATCTTCCAGGTGATCTGACATTGAATAAATTTAGACCACGTTATTATGGACCCTATGAAATCATACAAGTGCAACAAAATAAGGTCACTTATATTATAAAATCTTTGAAAAATGGGCGAGAGTATCGCGCCCACCATCGACAATTACGTCCTTGGAAGACTCCACCGGATTACTTGGTGAATGATCCGATCTTTCAGAAATATTCTATGGAGGATGATGAAGAAGAACCAGAACCATTTATGTTTCCGGAAGCTGAGGAAATAATTAGTAGTTGTGAATCGAATACTGTTGAAGGTATTGCAGACGGATTCGACGAAGACGGAGATGAAGACGAAGGGTCGATCTTTGAGGGTTCCAAACCAAATGGAGGACATTGCCAACAAATTGAAAATAATATAGACTGTACAAAACGCCATGAATGATGTTGACAAATTTCACCACCGTAAAATTTCACCACAGTAAAACTAATTATGACGAGTATGATGAAAAAGAAGATGTACCTCAGACTCCAGATGAAGTAGCGAGTGAAGAGGAAGAAGTTAATTCATACTTGATGTGGGACACATCAGATTTATTGGAAGAGGCGGAGAAACGTTGGGAAATGAGCCAAGCAATGATCCTGCCATCCCCAATCAATTCTCAGTAAGTTCCCTTTAACCCAGAATTAGTGAAATCAGTGAATAGGTTTTCCACTCCGGTAGTATCAATTACAGGAGATGGAGTTAATGCAGCAACAGCTGACAAAGAAATAAGTTGTGAAAGCCAGGAATCATCCTTTTCACAAAGTCCACCCTTCTTGGGTTTTGAAGACCAATTACCATCCTTACCCGTATGGATGCCGCCATCGGTATCTAATAATCTGCGACCGCATACGCGATCGAGAGGAGCATGCCAAGAGTTGCCCATTGTTTTTCCGTATCTTCTGGAACGTCGTAAAAAGAAGTAATTACTTTGTTTAACCCTGAAATCATATATATAACTTTATCTAAAGTAAAGAAGGTTATCAAACCTATTAAGGGTACATTTTGGTTGATTACAAAGAGAAACCTTTCATTTGTTAAATGATGTTACAGCCAAAGTGAAGACCGGCATGTGCGTCGCCACTTAATGTCGATGGGTGGGGAGGAGTGAAATGATGTTACGTTTCTCTTTTTACTTCTTCCCCCAGATTGTAATATAAACTGTTAAAATATTGACAGACAGCAAACTGAGTGAAGGACAAAGATTAATAGATTTTTTTACAACCAAGAAAAAGTTTATATAAATATTTGATTGATTGAACAATCGGAGTGTAGGAATACACGAATATACAAAGAAGATCAGGAAGATTGATTTCTCCCGGATTACCGGGTAAGTGTTGAAACTAACTTCATTACTAATTCATTCATTGAGGCCTAAAAGGAAAGATATTTTTATTAGGAAGTTCTATTATAAGTATGTCATTATTATCATGTCAAGAAAGAAACATATGAGTTAGTTATAATGGTTTCTTTCTTTTAAAGGAACCAACTTAGGATACTTAAACAAACCTGAAGAGTGTCAAAAAGAAACCACCCAC
>JABUQX010089258.1:60000-62500 GCA_015478945.1 Trachelipus rathkii | reverse complement strand
TCCATCATAGCTATCATAGTATCATCTGTGTAATCACTTTAGAAAACCATATTGGAATATTGTCCCAAAAGGGGTAAGAAAGTATTAATTTAAATTGGAATACTGTAGACTAATTAAGGAAAATAACAGATTTAAGTATAGTTTAAAATAATATACTTATAATATTTTTTTAAGACTTCTGGACCTGAGCCCTCCAGTCTTGTTATCTAAATTTTGGACTTGGGTACTTTGAATTGAGATATATTCCCGGACTTTGGATCTTTGGTCTGGTTATAAATCAACCCAGACTTGGGACCTTTGGTCTCTTTACCATAGTTCTGGAGTGGTGAGCTTTGTCATACTATATTAAGATACTTGTATTAATTGAAAAGTAGCTGGTAATCATTTACATTAAAAAAAAGGACGCCTTCCAGTCACCTAGAAATCATTGCTAAAAAGTCAAATATAAGTATCAGTACTAGAGATCCACTTAGTTAATTAAAGAAATACATATAGTTGGAGCTGAGATTCCATGAGATTTCTTAGAAAATAGTATGGACTGTAAAGGGAGGTTTTTTCCAAATCGCCAATTCTCCAATGCCTAATTCTTAATGTCGTCTTTGTTTAAAATGTAGCACAGTAATAGTCAGTATCCTTGGTTATCCAGTTAACTATAAACAAGCTCGTGAGAGGTTGATTGTGGTTGTGGATAACTGTTGGATTAAACTTTGCCATTGTTTGAAACTCATACAGATATATTTACATATATCTGTATGTATTAAAATATTAATTAATTGAATTGAACCATTGAATGTTGCATAAATCTATTTCATACTAATTTTTTTTTTCAATAAATAATAGGTTATTTTTTTTTTTAATATAGAATCCCAATTTCTTTTGATAATAGTTAAAGTAATTCTAAAAGTAATATTCATTATAAAGATTAATCATAGTACAATTCACTACTGCAAGCTCATTCTATAGTTTTATAATCATCAGTTATATTGGAAGAATTAAGTCAATACCTCATTATAATATACCTTATACACTTCGCTTGTGGTAAGTTGTCCGATGATGGTGGTGTCTACTGGTTGCATCATATGTGATTCCTGTGACAAGGACTCTGGGGAGGATAAAATCTAATGCTCTACTATCCTTGTAAGAATAAGAGCATTTATTGTTTTCGTAATTAATTTTAAGGTCAGGAAAGTGGGATCACTTTTGTAGAGGGCAACCACATTACAGGTCAATTCATTATCCCCCTTTGTTTTCAAATAGCCCTGTAATGGGTAGCTTCCATTAAAATCACAAACAGGAATGAATTGCTACTCTCCACCACAACAGGTATAAACATGTTCAGCCTTGCATTGGAAAAATAGAAGCTTGTAGAATAGATTTGATATGCGAACAGTATAGTTATTTGGTTTCATTGTTGTACAGTGATAGAAACATGGAAGCAATGTGCAGTGACTGAATTTTTGCACACCAAAGATATACAGAATGCTGCTGAAATTTATCATCATTTGCTTGATGTCTATGGAATGGACAATATGGATGCTAGCAAAATTCTTTGATGGGTCTGTAAAGCAACTCTTTCCAATAAAGGTGAAATGTCGATTCATGATGCTCCGAGAAGTGGCTGCCCCATTACAGTGACCACTGACCAACATCATGCTTGCATTAATGATATTATTCGTGGAAATGGACAAATTAATGTCCAAAATTGCTTCCATGCTTGCATGTTTGAAAAAGCATGCTTAAGCAATAATTGCAGATTTAAATTATCGAAAAATTTGTGTGCATTGGGTGCCAAGGCAGCTGACACAAGACATGAAACAACGGGTTGATATTGCTAATGAAATTTTAGACTTATCGTCGAGAGCGCGGTCAATTTCTTCAAAACATTGTAGCCGGAGATGAATCGTGGGTCCACCACTATGGTCAGAAGGAAAAAAAGAGAGCCTCTATGGAATACAGACACCCAAGCCCACCCATCATACGAAAGTTTAAGATTCAATTGTCAATTGGTAAACTCATGCTGACAGTATTGAGATGCGGAGGGCCTCATCTATTCAGAATATTTGCTGAAGGATAAGACTGTAAACTATGATTGTTATTGTGAAACCCCAGAAATTGAAGAGCCGCATACATTGTATAAGACCAAACCATACTGTTTTCCTCCTGCATCATGACAATGCTCAATTACATTGCAATGCCCAGAAGTTTCACAAGCTTTAACGCTTGAACTTGGAGGTCATTAAACACCCACCCTAAAGTCCTAATCTTGCTCCCAGTGATTTTCACTTATTTCCAAAGTTGAAGGGGATCTCCAGGGAGTGAGATTTGTTTCAGATGATGAGCTGAAGAAAGCAGTGGCAGACTATTTCAAGAAAATAGATCAAAACTTCTTTTCATCCGGTTTCGAGAAGTGGGTTCAACGTTTGCAGAAATGTATTGATGTAGAGGAGATGTAAAAAAATTATAATACATGTTCATTGAATAAATCTTTGACCTTCTCTCT
>JABUQX010089258.1:20000-55000 GCA_015478945.1 Trachelipus rathkii | reverse complement strand
CGGTTAACAGTGAATGTGGAATATAAGTGAGACATTCTCCCCTGTAATACATAGTTTGTATAAATACAAGCGGCAGGAGATCTAGCGGATCATGGAGTTGTGTTAACTTCGCACACTTTGGTGCTGGTAGATTAATGGGAGTAGGAAAGATCTTTATCGAAATGTTCCACCCTCGGTGGTCCCTTCACTCAGCCTCTTCATGCAGGCTTCAGTCTGTTACCATTCTTGAGCAGAGTGGTCAAAAATAAATTTAAAAAAACTGCATGTTATAACTATAACAAACTTATTAAAGCTTGTAGTATAGTTAGCATGCAGCTTAGCACTAGTTTCTGCATTAGGTAGTAGTCTAGTTATAAGATATTTGACAAGTCCTAGTATGGCTTATGGGTTTTGATAACATGTTGCTCTACCATTAACTTACTCTAGTTTGACTGGGACAGCCTTCAATAGGGCCATGTGGCTTCATTACTGTCTCTATACTTTCAGTGTATCAACTATAGAAATATATTTATGATAGAAAGGTGCCTGTTCCTATAAAAATAGTGGTAATAATTGAGTTCAACGGATTCTAAAAAAAATCAATATTTCTTATTATAGCAGTTTTGAGACCGAAATTTTCTAAGTTCAAAAAATTTCTAAAGTTTAAGAAAAGTAAGTTAAGTTTTTTAAGAAAAATTGTTTAGTGTTAAGCTCTGGCATAATTCCAGAAGGCTTGCTACTTAAAGAATTTTCTTAAAAACTTACCTTAACTTAACTTTTTTTAGAGTGAGTCATTTTATATAACAAACACTTATATTTATTGGATTTGATGTTTTAATTGATTTAAAAAGACAAGTTGTCATATGACATCAAAAACTTTATAATAAGTCTTGAATGCACTAGAATTTTGTCAATATTTGGTAATAAAAATTTACCAAATTGTATAATATTTTTATAAGCGCAACATTGGTAATTGTTACCCAGAGGGTTGTCACCCCCGATTTTTATGAAAAATCACAGGATACTACCTCTAAAAAATAATAATAAAGAAGGCGTGAAAACGAAAATCGTCGCTCTCCTTAGGAAAAAAAGTTACAGCCTCTCAAAGTTGTAAAAAACCCCATAGGATTTGTTATTAAAAAAAAAAACAAAAAATTTTTTTTTTTGAAAATCACAGGATATACTCTAAAAATAAATAATGAATGAAGAATAGTGAAAGCGAAAATCCGGCAGTTCTTAGGAAAAAAAGTACAGCTCTGAAAGGTTAAAAATTTTCCATAGGGACTTTCTTATAATAAAAATTAGTGGGCCTCGTGTTGCTCGTTTTAGGGCCATCCTAGTTCAGGTTATGATAAGATTTGTTAATTCTACATAGATTTTCTCTATGTATACCTAACAAAACTTATCATAACCTGACTTAGAGGGCCTGAAATGAGACCTAACCTGGATCGATCAATATTGAAAAGTCTATGGTATTTTTAACAACTTTGAGAGGCTGTAACTTTTTTTCCTAAAGAAAGCGACAATTTTCGTTTTCACTATTCTTCATTATTATTTTTTTAGAGTATATCCTGTGATTTTCATAAAAATCGGGGGTGACAACCCTCTGGGTAACAATTACCCAACATTTATTATATTCATATAGCTATCATATCTTTTTACATTCGAAAAATCAGTAAGGCTATAAGTTTGGTTAAGTAGACAGATTTACTGTGCATAATTAACAAAACTTATCATAATCAAAACTTATTGAGCCATAAAATAAATTAAAAAAAAAAAAAAAAATTGGTAGATTGATTAAATTTATGAGAGGTTTGGCACCCCTGTTTTAGTACTTTTACATGAGGATGAAAGTCAAATAAAAAAATAAGATTATCGGAAAAAAATATTGATATTTTGTCAAAATCTTTTGAACTATATTACCAAAATAATTCTACTCTACATACTTATAGGCCTACATTTAATTCTGCTTCATACACTTAAACATGATATTAGTTATTGTTAACAAAATACGATGGTATTTAAATTTATTCCTACCTACATAGTATAAATATAATTAAAATTTTAATTATATTTATAGGTATTCTACCTATTCATTTTATCATCAAATAAGCTCACCTCTTTTTAAAGCTTCCTCATATGTCAAGCTAATTGGTTTACTCTCTTTACCACCCATTTTGTTTTAACATTTTGATGCAATAATTAAATATAGCAAGAAGTTTAAAACAGGAATATCTTTCGGGCACCGAGAGTCATATAAAACACAAAATTGGCACTTATAATAACATTGTAATTAAAATTGCGTATGTGGTCAGCCTCCAGAATAAAAATAAAAATCGACCATTCCGTTGCTCTTCTTTCTGAACAAAATTATGGAAATGTCACAGCATACAAAATTATAGAGTAACAGAAATATTTGTTAAAACATTTTAATATTAATGTTAATCTATATACTGTGTATAATAAATATACTAAATAAAGTGATGATATGGATGTGATATTTTTGACAACCACTCATTCGGATGTGATTCGGACATCAGAATTTGAACGTCTAATGCGGATGTTGAACTTTTATTTTTTTATGAAAATTTTGATGAGATCATCAACATTTCATCTAAAATACTTTAAACAAATATAAAATTTTAAATCTGTAGCGTTAAAAGGTATTTTTAATTAAACATTTGAAAAACCTATGACTCTGGTTCGGTAAAGTTATGGGTTATGACATAATTTTTCAGCTTAACGTAGCAAAGGAAACAAGTTTTTTTCCGGGTTAGAACGTTTTGCAAGGATGTGAAAGGAGAATCCGACATACCGTATGATCTGATAAATCACTATCTCCAATATTCATCGATCGGTGAATAAAGATTAAAGCAGGTCCTTTAATATTTAAGCCTTATTAAATGCAAATTACATTTTAATAATAGAACTTTCTCTACATTTTCACCATTTGGCATTAACACTAGATAAGGCCTAGCAAGTTGACTCAGTTTAGAATATTTTTTTTAATTTGCCGTCAACAACTTAAAAGAGTTAGAGCGCTCAAAGTTCAGAGCTCTTTTGATTTGACGAGTCATTCTTCTAAATCGAAGGACGTTCATACGTTTATTTTCGATGAAAAAAATCAACTTACTTGATTTTTCTTTAATTGCAGTCACCAACTAGGGCAATTGCCACTGTTCTTAAAACTTCTTAAAATCAAACAATTAATAAAAAGGTCCATTAAATTTTCAGCTTCAAAGGTAAGTAAGTGATATTCATCTTCATAATAATCAATCAAATTTAGAAAATTTGAATCTCTCAAAGATTCTTCATTCTTCAGTTTTTTTTCTCTTAAATCTTTAAATTTATTATTATAGATATTAATTTTAACTTAATTTCTATATACTCATATATATATTATATATATATATATTATATATTATATTTATTATATATATATATATATATATATATTATATATATATATATATAAATATATATATTATATAATATAAATAGATATATATATATATATTATATTATATATAAATATGATATATATTTATATTAATATATATATATAATATATATATATATTATATACTATAATATATATATATATATATATATATTATATATATATATATATATATATAAATAATATATTATATATTATATTATTAATATATATATATAATATATAATATATTATTTATATAATAATTTTTAAAATATTTATCTTGTATTAAATCTTCCTATTTTCAAATTAAGCGCCTATTTAGTTCTACGAGAATTTAAAATCGTTACAAAAATTTAAAGAATAGATCTTGCCTCTCAGTGGACAACTCTAAGATTTAGAGACTTTCTTGGTTTGGAAAAATGTATTTTAATTTGGAACAGTATAAAGTTGTTGAAACTTAAAAATAGGGGCACTTGAAAATTAAGAGTCAATTAAGTTAAATGTGAGATGATATATCTCCGATCTTTTGTAGCATTACTGCTATTTGTTGAAGTACCCTTATACATTAAAAACTGAGTAAAGTATTTCACTTTATATCGAGCATCTAGATTTAGTTAGGCCTGAGTATTTTTGCCTTTTTAAAGATAGAGGAACCGTTCTAAGAAAACTTATGTTAAGGTCTCTTTTCCAAGCTGGTCCTAACCCTTTTATTCAGAATTAGCAGGACTAGCCGTTAGGTCTATTCTATCTTTTTCTTTTATTCTAACAATTCTCTAGCCTCTAAATCCTTATACCTTACTTTTAAGTTTGAACCGAGTACTAGCGATGGCATTCATATTGTAGCTAAACTAGTAACGCAACTACTTTTATTGATTACTTTAAGCCTTCAACTTTACAAGGCGTCGCTCCAAGTTTATTTCTTGGAAATCATTACTTAAAACTATTATCCTTATATATATATGGTGAGTTTTACTTTATTTTGTTAGCTTTTAGCAAATAGGCTAGATTTGAATAGTTTTTATAGCGATCCTTCTTTACAGGAGTGAGCAGTCACTCAACTGCTGTGATTTGCATATTTCTGAATTTACCTCATGGTAAATTCCCAACATCTTTCCAAGAAATAAACCAAGACAGGTCGTCTATTTTTAATTGTTCCTATTGGCTTATGCTATTTTTGAATCTTATTACTCACCATATAGTTTATTAAATTTTCCTTGTTACTTGGAGTGCGTCGCTAAATTTGATTAAACTTGTAACATAGTTGTTTTGCAAAATATTATACTCACTTAGTCTTTATTTTCTATTTTCGCTATGGCTGAATTGCTAGATTTTATAAAACTAATCATCCTCTCATTGTAGAACGAGACGATTTAAAAAGAAGGATGGAGGCAATTATAGCTAGATTAAAAACTAGCGGTAGTCCCTCTTTTATTAAAGATAAATTATCTGAATTAAAAAGTTATTTAAAGTCAGATAAAAGTATTTTATCAAATATACTTAAATTTAAAACTCTTAATGAATTTATATAACTGAGCGTAATAACACTTTTGATTATAAATGAGGTTTAGAGGAACAGATTGCCATTTTATCCGACAATTTGACAAAGCCTAGTAACTCCTCTATTGCAAGCGAAGACTTGATTGTAGTCCCTAATTCTAATTAGGGCCTATTTAATAATTATATCCGAAGATAGGACAGTGTCTAATTTAAACCTTTTTAGGAGCGCAAAAAGAGCCCCTTATTCAGATAGGGAAGTTTGAAGGTGATGAATCAGATAAGTTAGCATTTTCACGCTTCTTAGCTAAATTTAAAGCTGTAATAGATGGCAATTCTGTTTACTCAAATGAGGAGAAGCTTATACATTTAATAAGCAATCTGGGAGATGTGGCTTATGAAATGATTAAACATTTGAGTCCGGAAGGCTCTAATTACCCCATTGCTTTAGGCATTTTAAAGACTGAATTTCTCGACAAAGACTTCATAGTAGAGAAAATAATTGTTAGGCTTTTAGACAATTCTCCTCCTTCTGAAGATAATTTAGCTGAGGTGAAATCTTTTCTTAATGAGGTTAAGGTTAAGTCTTATGGATTAGATTTCCTTGCTTCTGAAACTGCAGGTTTTAAAATGATTAGTTCGCTCGTAGTTAATAAATTACCTCCCAGGTTTATCAATTTATTAATCGATAAAACTCTTAACAAATTACCCTAGTATAAATGATGTATTTGAGAATTCATCTACCTTAATGAAACGCTTGGAGTTGATGCAGAGATCTCAGCCTAAGCTTGAAAATAATAACTTAGGGAATAATAGATTTGGCAGACGCAAGAGTAATTATCATGATAACCCTAATAATAATGGTCTTAAACATAATAAATTTAACAATGGTAAACCTAATAATAGTAGCCAAAATGAGGGTGATGGTAATGATGAGTTTCCTTGTACTAACCTGCCCAAAGCTACCCTTGAAAATTTTAACACTAAGTCTGCCAAATCTACTGTTCCTTTTAAGAGGAATGCAGCTTTCCCATGTAAATTTTGCAGCATGGCAGGTTATAGCATGAATAAATGTACGAATTACCCCGATATTGAATCTAGGCTAGAACGCTGTGAACAGCTACACATTTGTAGATTCTGCTCAAGTGCATTGCATGCTTCTGATGAGTGCCCTGGTAATAACGACAGTAATTTAGACTATCCATGCATGTAGTGCAACCTTCGAACGCACATATCTGATTTGTGTATGGAAGGGCACAAATAGTTTATAAAGATATTGCCATTAGATTTAAGTTAGTTTATAGTATTTAGTTTAAGGAATTTTAAGCTTATTTGTGCTTAAAATGTTGTAAATAACTTTTGCTTAATATCCTATTCTTTAATAGTATCCTCTCTTTGTATTTAGGCCTAATAATTTATTTATGCTGTAAATTTATAAGAATCGGTGATGGAACACTTCTGCTCTACTATTACCTAACATATGGTGCCGGTGCATGAATTATTAGGCTTATTTAAGGTTAAACTAATTGCATTGAATTAATGTGTGATAGGCTGATGCCATATTTCTTTGCTTCGATATTTATTAGGACTTTTGTCAGACAGTTTTCCGCTTTAAAAAATTGTTTAGGTCTTCTATTTTGGGTAGTGGTCTACCTTTAAACATTCTTATTTATATTTTGACCTGTTGGTTTTAAACATTTACACAACCTTTTACACTTAATTAGCCTTTGGCTTTACTTATACACATGTTTGGTCCCCACATATTTGGCCTTTAGCATGTTTAAAAAAAAAATACTTTGACCCATGTGGTATGTTTTTATATAATTAAAAAAAAAGGATTTTCTTTGAATCTTTTTACCCATTTAATTCTGGTTTAAACTGGTTGCTTATTGCACAACAGTGCTACCTTATACTCCTATTCCCTTTTTGTCTCTGGGTTTACTACAGTGCCTATTGGGTCTATATCACAAACATGGTTCAAAGCTAAAATCTTACTTTAAAATTTTAAATTATAAATTTATCGTTTTGATTTTACACACTTGTCCTTGTGGACTGCTTGAATATATTTGAGTAATTCATTCTGCTTTTCCATGCTTATTACCAAATGTTGAATATTTTGCTTTTATTATTGTACAACATATTGCTTGAACTCTTGCTTAGTACTGATTATTTAATCCTTTAATTTGGTCTCATGCATATGAGGTTACATTTATGTTTACTAGAATACCTGGCATTCTTGCTGGACTTATTTTTTGATTGTTAATTGCATGGTATGAGCTATTGCATGTTGCTCTGGATTGAAATGTTTTTTAAAAATTGCTTACACTTTGAACACTGCTTCCTTTAATTTGCTGAAGGAGCATAAGAACATTTCTTGCTTCCCTTAATTTTCTTTCAGCAAATTCTTTTGTCGGGAGGTTGTTAGAAATATTTATTCTTGTATTAATTTCCTTTTTCCTATTACATCGCTTTTTTATAAAACTAAGGGATTTAAAAATAGTTACAAAAATTTAAGATATTTCTTCTCTCTTTGTGTTTTTACACTAAGATTTAGAGACTTTCTTGTTCTTTGGAAATATATCTTTTGGCAACACCAAAAGTTGTTTTTGAAACTTAAAAACGAGGCCGTTGAAAATTGAGAGTCAATTAAGTTAAATGTGAGATGATATATCTCCGCATCTATTTTGTTAGCATTATGCCTATTTAATGAAGTAATATACATTAAAAACTGAGAAAGTATTCATTTAATATATTTAACATTAGTTCTAGGTTAGGTCAAAGTATTACCTTTTTAAAGATAGAGGAACCGTTCTAAGAAAACTTATGTTAAGGTTTCTTTTTCCAAGCTGGTCCTAACCCTTTATATTCCAGAATTAGCAGGACTAGCCGTTAGGTCTATTCATCTTTTCTGTTTATTCTAACACTTCTCTAGCCTCTTATAAAAACTATTATATACTTATGTTTTTGAACCAAGTACTCAGGATGGCATTCTATATATGTAGGCCTAAACTAGTTACGCAACTACTTATAACATTACCTTTAAAGCCTTATACTTTACAAGGCGTCGCTTCCAAGTTTATTTCTTGGAAATCATTACTTAAAAACTATTATCTTATATATATGGTGAGTTTTTACTTTATATTTTGTTAACTTTAAGCAAATAGGTTAGATTTGAATAGTTTTAATAAGCGATCCTTCTTTACAGGATGAGCAGTTCACTCAACTGCTGTGATTGCATTTTCAGAATTTACTTCATGGTAAATTCCAATAATATATATATATTATATATAATATATATATAATATATTATATATTATATATATATATATATATATATATATATTATATAATATTATATATATATATATATATATATATATATATATATATATATATATATATATATCTGTATATTATCGGCTATATATATCATATATATATATATATATATATATAATATTATATATATATATATATATATATATATATATATATATATATATATATTATATATATATTATATATATATATATATATATTGAAGGGGTTATTTTCTGGTCTTGAATAACCACCTTCAATAGGAGAATATTGGATGTTTAAGAGAGTAAGCGTTGTCACGGTAAGAGTGGCGTTTCTTCCCGGAGGCTGCTTAGGATTCATCGGTGGTGCTTGCAGCCTCCTGCACCAGATGCCACAGAACTCCCCCCAATGACAATGCCGCGAGCACACTCCGCCTCTTCAGGACCTGGAACGACGTTGGGTAGTAGCGTGTAGTTGTCAGGTGAGAGCTAGGTGTGCACATATTAAGGTCACTGAGAAGGCTTCGACAACTCTGTACTCTTATGTGCAGTTGATCCGCACCTGCAGAAGCTTGAGAAGTACGGTACAGGCGACACAGGATGACCGAACAGAGAAGCACCAAGAAGAAAAAACTGGATTTGATGGGTGTTCGGAATCACATTTGATGGGTGTTCATGGTCACTCTGTAGTTGTTATATATAAAAAAAAAACTACAAGCGTAGAAGGGCGTGGGTGTGATTTGGCTAGGAAAGTGAAGGAGCGAAAACAAATACACATACAGTTTAAGTTTATTAATAAAAACCTATAAAGAAAAAAATAGTCAGGTCGTTCTTTATTACGTCAGTTTTTTAATGAAATTTCAATATTTGGTTTTATATACCTAATATTTCATTAGTTGTGAAAACAGTCTGTTTGTCTGTCGTCAATATCATCTAATAAACAAAACCCCAAAATAATTATTTAATTTACAAAAAAAAAAATCAATATTAAGAAAAACATATACAAAATTATATTAAATCAAATATCAAAAATCAAAAAACGTAATACATCAATCAACAAAAACATATACAATACATTATATTAAATCAAAATATCAAAATAAAATAAAAACGTGATAAATCAATCAAGAAAAACATATACAATAAATTTCTTTTTACATAAATCAGGGGAACAATGTCAGGTGTAATGTAAATGGACCAAGACCAATGGGGTTATTCAGTGATTAATTTCAGTGGGTAATTTTCAAAGGGTAATTTCCAGGGGTAATTTTCAAAGGGTAATTTTCAGAGGGTAATTTTGTACATGGGTATTGGTCAAGGGTAATATTCTTGCTACGGGGTATTGGTTCAGGGGTATTTTCGTAAAGGGGTATTGGTTCAGGGGGTAGGGGGTAATTTCTTGTACAGGGGTGTATGGATTCAAACTGGTATATATACTTTTCCAGGGGTATAGCCCGTCTCATAATAGTTTTCTTCTGAGGGGCGGGGTAAATTGTCACGCTCACGGGGGTTTCTGGGGTCACTCTCTCTATGGATAATTTTCGGTTATTTCTTCTGGGGTAGTATGATTCGGATCCTCTCTTAAATACCTTTCCAGCCGAAATACAGAAATAATAAGGCGCGAAAAAATAGAATTGAATCCACATTCTCAGACTCTCGTCCTATAGACAGCCCAAGAGAAATATTGCGAGATAGCTTGAAAGTAAAATTAAATATAGCTGATCGTTGTGCCGCATACTCAGTTTATTTTTTTCCAGTTTCCTATCAATCCTGAGTAACTCAAGTCGCATAGCACTCATAGGCATAATCCCAACTTTGGAAGCCACACTCTCACATCGAATATATATATTACCTAATATATTAATTATTACAATTAAAATGTAATGATAATATTATATTAAAGGATAGAAATCTCGAGATAAATTATTGAAATAAATAATTTATATATTGAATTTATTAGTGATCATCTAAAGATTAGGATCAAATACCACTCATGATGACTCATCACATACAATTACTTTTCATAATACTTATGAATAATATTCTAAAATTACTTTTTTATTAGAAAATAAAATAAAATATAGGTATTTAATATTAAAATCATGCTGTTATAATAAACATAATTCATAATATACTTTATAATATCAATATTATAATAATATATTTATATATAAATATTGCTGCCAGAATTCTCAATTAATAAGGTTTCGAGTAATAATTTGAATCAGGTCCAGAATCGAAAATCTCTCTAGATACTGGTCAGGCTCATCTCGGAAAGCATAATGTAATGTGAGGCACAACTAATGAGTAGAGCTAAAAGTACACTTTTCTCATTGAGAAAAAACGATTTGTAACTATCACTCACTCACACTGAAAAAATCTATATTATCATTATCTTACTTTCAAATTCACAAGGTTAGAAATAAGAATAAAATTTTTTCCTCCTTCACAGCCCTCTATCCTACTAGCGTAAAGTCTTAGACAAAATATACTTTCATATAGAAATGGAGTTCATTCTATATACATCTGTCACCCAGAATCTAAAAAACTAAAAATAAAGAAAAAAGTTAATTATGAGAACAAAAAAATTGCTTTTATAATAGTTAATAATTGATTACCAACCACTCCAAGACACAAAAATTTGATAAAGTTGTTTTTGTGCTAGTCTTGAATAACACTTTCAATAAAAAAAAATATTTGAGAATGTACTAATATAGTAAGCGCTTGATCACGGATAAAAAAAAAAGGAGTTGCGAGTGTTATTTATTGATATCATTTAGAAGATCGTGTGTAGGATTCATCTTACGTGCGTCCGAGTGAAGGACGGGTGCTAGCGCCTTCTCTGTACAACAGACGCCATCATATTCCAATATAATAAGATTATAATGATATATAGTATAAGTGTGATAAATATGTATATTGTGCATTCAATATTTATAGGATATTTTTTATATAGTATATACATATTATTATTTTTCAAAAATTATATATATATAATTGTTATTTAATATATATAAGAGTATATACTGAAATAGGTATTAAAATTTAGATATTAGGCTCTCTCACTATAATATAATAAGTGTATATATGTGCCCAAGAACTTAGGCATCAAAATAGGTGATATACTAATATATAAATGCCATAAAAAAAAAAAAAATTCATTCATTAATAAATCTTATGAATTTATAATAAATTTTGGTTTCCTTTGCTGCCTATACCAAACCTACAACAAAGCAATATTATGTAATATATATATTTTAACATATATATATATATAAGTTATATGTATGTATATCTTATCACGCCGTCGAACATCTATATGATTCTGCAAAAAACTAAAAAATATAATATAAAATATATAAAAAATCCCCAACCCTTTTCTAGAGTATTAAAGCAATTCTCGTCAGACCAATTTATATTATTTTCTTATTTTTTTTTTTTTTTGTTATTATTAGCTATTTTATTTTATTTTTAGGCACAACGCACAAATAGCTTTTTTAATTATTTTTTAAATAAGTAATTAACCCTAATTTGTATTAAATAAGTTAGTTATTTTTTTTAGTTACAAATTATTATATGATATTATTATTTAAAATGAATTAATATTAATATAACAGGCCCAGGTAATCTCTAAATTTGTCGGATCAATTGCGAGCACATTATCAGTATTATTATTTAATGTTCACAATCTCTCAGCCATTCAAATTGCGCCAAAAAATGATCACCTATAATTATATAATACATACAAATCTATCATCAAGTTTGTCAGGCTGAAACCCTATTTCTTGAGCAGTTTTTTTTCCTATTAAGATCGGACTCTTAAAATTTCGTTCAACTTCGGACTTTGTAAATATAATAAATTAATCCACAGAAATTATAATTCATAAATTATATTAGAATAAGTTTAAATTATCTTAATTAATAAAGAAATTTTAAATTCATAATATTATTATTAGAATAAGTGCATAATTACAAATATATAAATGTTTACTTTTTTTTACAAAAAAAAAAGTCAATTAAAGTTCCTTACTTTAGCTATAATATACACTTTAGAAAGTACGAAATATTATGAAAAAAAGCTGAAACAAATAGAAAAAAATGCTTAAAAATTTCTAACAGTTTTCTTTGAAAAATATGTATGTAATGGGAAACTACTTTGATGATAATAAGTGTACTAATTATTTATTATTAATATTATTGTTATTATTTGAATTATTTAATATATCATTAGCAACTCATCATCAATTATTAATAGTGATTATTATAAGGAATCTGAATTATATTAAAAATATTATTATTTATTATATTTCTTTTAATATTATCTTTATTTAATAATTATAATTCATATAAAAAATATTATTTCTGCTTCTCTTATTATTATTATTTGATTTTATTTCTTTTAAAATTTTATTTTGTAATATATAATTTAGTGATATATTATTCCTTTATTCTATATTATTATTATTTTGGAAGTGTTAAATAGCATCAAACTATTAACTTTCAAACGGTAACCTATTCATTATTTAATAATTATTTTTATAGTAATTATCTTCTTTATGTCATAATATATATGTATATATGTGCCTACATAATTATGATAACTTAATATTGAAGATTGATTTTCCTGTTTTTTTTTTATTTTTAATTCTTCCGTTTTCAATTATCTAATTTTTGGAAGGTATTTTCTTTAAAAAAAAAAACTACTTCGGCCCACTGTATATATATGTGTATATATATATATTATATAGTATATATATATATTATAGTTACACGTATAAATAATATTTAAAATTTTATATATAATAATAAATGGTAATTGTATATTGTATATTATATGTAAAAAATAGATGATTGTATATAAATAGCTTTGATAACGGCTTCTCCCACATAAGTGCTGGCATGAAGAAAGTCTTATTCTCACATATTGGTTCTCTCGCTCGCGAAGTAGTACATGGTTTTGTGATCAATATGGCACGCTCGATTAGTTGTAAATAGGCCAACATGTTTTTTAATAAATGCAATTAAGTCATCTGAGTGGGAATAGTTACAGAGTGGTGTCCCCACAGGGTTCAGTGCTGGGGGCACTATTGTTCCTCATATATATAAATGATTAGACCAGGGACTTAAATGCAAGGTTTCTAAGTTTTGCAGATGATACCAATGCTCCTCCACTCATGTTTAGGCACTAGGGACATATAGTGCTAACGGATGGTATAAAATTCAAAATGACTTCGCTAAATAAAACTCTCTATAGTGTGGGAAAGGATTAAAGTGGCAAATGAATTTTTAATAGTAAAAAGTGTAAGGTTCTCACCTAGGTTCTCAAATAAAGTTTTAAACTAACGATATGAATAGGAATTGATCTGAGTCTGTGGACTAAGGAAAAGATTTAGGTGTGATATTGATTATAAGCAGTAATATGAAAGTAATGAGAAACTTGTTGGGAAGCAAGTAATAAAGCTAAGTAAGGACTCGCTCATCGGAGCAAAATAAATCGCAGATATTGTTACATGAGGTAAGTTCAAGTTTACATAAGTTAAACTGTAATAAAGCTAAATTTTTGTTATGCCAATAATACAGTATTGTGCACAAGTCTTGGCAGCCTTATTTAAAGATAAGCTTAAGATATGCATAGGATGAGAATGTGCAATGGTAGGAAAAGTGCAAACAAGGATGGAGTTTTCTGAGGTGTTTTTTTTTTTTGAGGTATGAGAGCAGGCTGAAGGAGTTAGAGATGTTTTTCTGTAGAAAGGCGATTTCTCAGAGGGAATATAGATACAAGCTTACAAAATTTTTACATCTATTGATAATACGGAGACCAATAAAATTCTTCATAGCTAGAGGCACGGGCGGGAGACGAGGGGGCGGGTGTGAACAAGAAAATTTAAGGGGAAAGCATGCATCTTGATCATAAGAAAGCATTCTTTTTAGCCAATTAGGTTAAATTTTGGAATGGTTTGCCACAGGAGGCTGTATATATAATTTGTTTTTACTAATTTCTATATAGTAATATAATATTATTTCCTATATTATTATTATTAGCCTATATATAAGTATATTATGATAGCTATATACCTACACTTATGAATATTATAGTGACTACTCAATATATCCTACTTATATTATTCTATAGTATTGATATTAATCTTATTATTATTTTTTATATTATAGAAAATATTATATATATATATATTGTATTTATTATTTAGATGTAATATAAATTTTCCAAAGGATTACACTTCTTACTACACATATAAAACCAGCCAACATTTACAACACATATATTCATTCATACAATGATATAGTATATATTAAAATATGTGGGACCCATTAAAAGTTTTAGGGATATATTTGTTAAATAATGATATAGCCATAGGTCTCACAGTACATATCCTCGAATAGATAATATATAAAATGATATAGTACTACATTTATATAGTAGATGTATACAAATAAAAAACTATATAATAACTACAAAAAATACAATGATAAAAATAAATATCATTTTTATAATAATCAGAGACTTATTTATCTTTACCCTGGTAAAATTAAAAATAAATATATATATATATAATATAAATATTTTTAATATATAATATATATATATATAAATATATATTATATATAACGCTATTTTTATGAAATTATATTGTGTAATATAATTATTATGTAATAATTACAGAAAAGTTAACTATTATTTTATTTAATTAAAATACTCAAAAGATATGTATGCTTACTATCCGAGTGAGACGTGAATAAAGTATGCCAAATGTTTTAGAATTTTTTCTTTTTTCATCATAAGGTTATTTAAAAATAAATCATGGATTATAGTAATAACAATAGATATAACTAGATATATATATATATAGTAAGTAATGCCTTAAGGAGTTTCTCGGTATTATATATATATATATATACCTATATATATACCGGTATACGATAGTAGTATATATATATATATATATCATATATATATATATATAGATAGGTATATATGAGTGATACTCTTTCAGTAACTCTCACCTACCCTTTCATAGTCCCTTACCTGTTGCCGAATACTACCACTCACTAAATATAATAAGTAGATATATTAAAATAAGTAATAAATAATATATATAATTATATATATATTAATTTTTATTCTTATTTTCCGTTTAAAATTAAATATGACTATATATAAAATGTGGCTATAAATTGATCTACACTATATATATATACTGAGACAATGTAGCAGCTTTTAAGAATAAGAAAATAATATATAGTAGCATTAAATACTCATCGCAAGAAGTGCGGTTTGTGTTTTAACCGAACAATCAATAGGTGGATGAGCAGCTTACCAAGAGAATAAATATAAAATTTGATGTGCTGAAATATTATGCATTATATAATATTAATATATATTTATTATTATATATTAACTTTATCTGCAGGAAATGATATGGAATACAGTTTTCCTAAATTAAATAAAACTAGCTTATTTAATTTCGTGTACCTGTTGTAGTTTTTTAGTTACATGACTGGCCTTTTCGGGAGGTATGTGACCTGAGCCTAATAATATATATTAATATATATATATATATATATAATATATATATATATAATATATTACTTCATTCCTTACTCTCTCTCGCTACGTCAACTACATACTCTCTCTCTCTCTTCTCTCTCTCTATCTATCTCTCTATATATATATAATAATATATATATATATATTAATATATATATATATATAATATATATATTAAATTAATATAGTAAATTATTAATATATTTATATTTATATGTATATATATATATTATAATATTTATATTAATATTAATTATATATGTATTTACCATAATATATATATATATTTTGTTCCATTTATTATTTTAGAATAAAATTCTAGTTTTTAATAGTGAAGTATATTTCGTGAATAGGTAATGTGAGTACATCTAAGTGTGTGCCTACATAAACTTATAGTGACAATAAATAGTCATACAATAATAATTAAGCCACTCAAAAAAATAATAAAAATTTATTTCAATATTAATAATATAAAATATTATACTTTTAAGAATAAATTCATTTGGCTTCCAATTGATATAGGTATATGCTAGTGACATCATTATATATGTGTAGTGGAGAGAAGCTTAATAAGTCAAAAATATTGAACCAATAGAAAATGGCTCAATAGATATATATTATATATAGTTAGTTAACCTAATACATAAAATTTATCAAATTTTTTCCATGACCCTATTATGATACCCATACCTGTCAGTGTATCTCATTAATATCCTCAGTAATTGTGAAGAACCTCTTGTAAATCAACTTCCATAAAACTTATGTATTATTATTAGCTAAACAAAAGACTGCTACAAATTACAATAATAGGTTGACTATATATTAATAATGTGGTAAATCATATTTATGGTACTACTCATCCTACCTTATTAAATTATGATCTCAAAAATGCTACTACTCATATAATAATTTTAGGATGATCGAGTTCGCGAAGACTCACAAGAAAGAGCAATCTCTAATGTGCGTTTGATCCATACTCAAAACCTCTTGCACAAACTGCTTCAGGGTATAAAGGCTTAATACATATAGTAATAAGGTAATTGCTTGACTTATCGCTCATTTATAGCTGTCTCGGAATACCTCGATGTAAAACAAATAAAATGCATAAGAGTTACATAATTTAGAAAAAAAGAGTCCTTACTATCGAAAAATCTATTCCAATTAAGCTACAGCATAATAATGTGAAATACATATATTTTTTTGGAATATTGAGTGATTAAATTTTTACTTTATTAATTCAAATTTAATGAGTGCAAAATGAAATAGAGAGTGAAAGTTAAAAACCGAGAGAAACAATTCTTTTTTTTTCTTCGCCTTGTGTGTTTTGTGAGCGCACTACACGTTTGTTATCACAGCTCCGCCACTATGACCTCGAACCATGACTCCTCGATAAAATACTCTCAACCTAGTTCTCAATACTCAATCTCTATCTTTGATAGAGAATAGTGATATATATTAAGCAAATAAGGTCGCGATTACTAATATTATAAGCACTTTATTTACACATTAGCAAGAATTAGATTGTTTCCAACATAATTAGTACAAACCTATTCCTCCTATCAATTCTATTTCAACCACATATATTGTTCTATTTAAACCATTTATGATTAAGGCTTGGAAGGGCACACGCTTGAGTTACATACAGTTTTTAGACAGGTAATATATTTTTTTAATAATATGCACGCGTCAACAACTTAATAGGGATGCTACGAGATGCCTCCAGAAAGTATACGGGCCTCTTTTGATTATGCACTGACTTCTAATCATTCTCTAAAGATCTGTAGGGGATCGTTTTCATTATACGCGCTCTCTCATTTTTCTCTCTCACTCTGCATGGAAAACATACCTCTTAGTTTCTCTTTATTGTATATTATTCATCTAATTGCACACTGTCACGTAATCCTAGAGACGGTAGGGCCTATATTGCCCACTCGTGATTATTACTTAGAAACTTCTTAAAATCAAGTAACAATTAATAAAAGGTCATTTAAATTTTCAGCTTCAAAGGTGAGATAAGCATACTAAAAGTCGCTCAATAAAGTGATCATTCTATTCAGTCTGAATCTCTGATCAATATCTCGTAGGGAGAAAAATGGTCATCACACTAGTGCATACAAGAAGTTTTTATTATTTCATTCTTTCAGTTTTATTTTACTTTTTACTAAATCTCTTGATATTCACTTTTAGAATTTCTGTACGTCGAATAGTATATTTGGATTATCCTATTATAAGACTTTTTAAAATTCTTTTGAAATATTAAAGATTTTATATTATTAGTTATTTTTTTATATTAATAGTAGTCCACCTTGGCAATCTAAATTAGTGCTTATTCAGATAAATAATTTCTTACCCTCGAAAAAAAAATTGCTTTTAAAAGATAATAGTAATAAAATTATTATTTATGCCACACTCTCCACTCGAGAAGTTAAAATTCAAGTATATATCGATTTTATATTTTCGTGCCCCGTTCGGAAGTGCAGCGAAGGTGATATAAAATATATATATAATAATATTATATATAATATATTAATATAAATAAATATAATATTATATTAATATATTAAATAATATATATATTATAATATATATTATAGTAATATATATATATATATTATATTATATATAATCAATTATATTAACTATATATATATTATTATATATTATACTATATATAACATTAAATTATTATATTAATAATATTAATATACTTATATATATTATTATAATATATATTTATAATATATATACTATATATTATATATAATTATATTATATAAATATATAATATATTATATAATTTATTCTCAACTTGAGAAATCAAATTTATTTCCTATCCTTAAAGAATAGATCATACAGCTATTTCTTTATTGGTTGTTTCCTTTGCTGAAATAAAAAAATAATATCAATATGGTGAACGATAATAAAATTTATATATTTATATAAACTTTATACTCTCTCAGTAGAAAATAGTAATAATAATACCAGTATAACTTTTATTATCCGCGCCCCGAATCGAAAAGAGGAAGGTATATACGACGTCTGTACGTAATAATAAATTTCCATTTAACACGTTTAAAATTGTTACTCAGACTAGAAGTATTGTATTATTTATTTTAATCACTTACATTTCATCTTTGAGTGAATCTATACTTCCTTTCAGATTTTCGATGTATCCTTTTACTTGCATATAGATATAGTCTTTATTTATTAAAACAATAATAATTTTTATAAAAATAGTTTACAAAATAGTTAAATATTTCTTCTTTCTATACGTGATTTTATCCTTAACTCAACCTAAAGATTTAGGTGACATATATCTTGGTTTCGAGATAAATAAATATAATTGAATATTTAATTTGGCAATAACACCAAAAAGTTATGTTTTGAAATACTTAAACAAACCGTAAGGACATATATGAATAAAATTATAAGAGATACCTATATAATAGTTTAAATGTGATAAGTAATTTGATTATAATCTACTCAGAAATCTTATTTGATAGCCAGTATTATGCTCATATTATATTGTGATTGAGAATAATAAGTCTATTGACATTATATTAAAGAGTCACTATAACTGCTTCACTTTTGGGAGTCACAATTAACTTTCAAATTAATTGGCCTAGAGAGTCAGTACTGTTTATGCCTTTATTTAAAGATAGAGGTAACCGATCTATATGAAAAACTGAATTGTAAGTTAACTCTTTTCCACTGTTCCAACCCCTGGTTTATAATATTCTTAAATTAGCAAGACTAGCCGTTAGGTTTATCTCTAATACTTTTCATTAGCTATTATTCTTAACAACACTTTCTCTAGCTCTAAATCACTATTATAACGATATCAATATACTTATATCGTCTCCTAAATAGTTATTATTGAATACCGAGTGTATTACTCCTCGATAGATGGCATCATTAAATATGATATGGACCTATTTATAACTAACGAATATACTATAAATGTGACTAACTAACTTATAAGAAACGTATATAACTCAAAAATCGTGTAGGAAAATTGACGGTCTCGAGAGCGAGTCTAAGTTGTGCAAACATAAAAAGAAAAAAAGAGTATTTTTTAACAATTAATAATAAAATTTAAGAATAATCATTGTGGCTCTCCTCAGTGATGTAGATGTATAGATTCTAAGCCAAGCTCATGGTAAGTAGATTTGAGAAGAAGTCTATCTAATAAAAGATTCACACAGTGTGTTATATGGAAATTGCAGAAACCAAGTAATAAAAAAATAGGGCACGTGAAATAGATGGGCTTGAGCAGTATGTAATGACATATCCAAAATAATCTTCATTTTTACAAGAGATGCAAGTGTATCTAATAGTAAAACTAGGTGACCCAAATTTGAGGCTATAATAGCTTATAGAAGTAATTACCTTAAATGATGTGCTACTGCCTCTCAAATTTATTTAACAAGATATTGCGCATGACACAAGGTTCTAGGGCCCACCAAACTTGTTTTAATTATAAGGTAAGACAAGGAAGCGCATGTACATACCTTGTGCCATACACACGAGAAGAGAGGTTGCAAGGTCGCTAATCTGAAAATAGAGCGACAAGCGGAATTGGAGTTTGTGTACTGGGTTGAGTGTTAAGAAGCCTCCCTCAATGAGGATGAGAGACTGTATAGGATTGTAGGTGCTATGTCCTTACTGTAGAAAAAAGGTGCGCACTCTCCTACAGAAGGCGGACAATGATTTCGAGAGTATAATACATATGGAAATAATTTAACAATCGTAAAATTTATATCGGGACCAATAATTGAAACACTACCTCTATTCAAGCCATATGGTGATGACAACTGGCCGGGAGACTGTGCGAGAGTAATATTTGACTATTTAACAATCGTGTCTAACATGATACCATGTAAGAAGGAAACTAGCAATCGCATCATATTGATATGAAAAGAAATGCGTCTTCAGGTTTAGCAATAGGGTTAAATTTCTGGGAACATGGGTTTGTCATCAGAGATAAGCTCTTTGTGGAATAGCTCTACACTCTATAATATTAATTAACCTAAAATTCTTAATTAATGTATTGAAATTTTCTTGGTGAGGTATAGGGTGACTATGCACGAAAATATTTTTGCCTTTTTGCTCATATCCAGTTATTAGGTTCCACCATCACTGTATGCCTCATATATAATTACCTATCAGACTCACTTTTCGAAACTAGGTAGTTTTTTTTCGAATATAAAATGGCATAAACAATAACTATTACCAACAATAGCCGTGAGATTATACAATATATACATGCTAAAATTTTACACAACACTATAATATATTAATATTTTATAATAATATTAGTGGAACCTAGATATTAATAATAGTTTACTCGGAATAATTGTCCTAATATAGAGCAATACTAAACGGTCATACTAGATACAACATCATACTCAGTAATAAAAATCACTATGAGCCTCAAGCCATGTCAACTTAAAAAAAATCACTAGTTAATATAATTATATATTTATAAAAATAATATAGGTATATACAACTGTACTAAAATATTAAATACTCATTTTATTAAAAATCAGGACGACATCTCTTATTTTAAACCTAACTGTGAAAATTAAAAAAATTTAATGAAAATAATAATAGATATTTATATTTAATTACTTATAAGAATTAAATGACAATGTAAAAAATATTGAGAAATAATATATATACAATTAATTTTATTGACATTATAATTACAAAGATGTTGAGTAATTACTTAAAAGAATGAGACTAGATATATATAATATATAGTCTTAATATTATAATATAATTAAAGAAATAGTATATAATAAATAAAATCTAATACAAATTAAAATATAAATATATAATATATATATATATATAAATAGATATATATAATATATATAAAAAAATATATATAATTTATACCTACCCCTCACGTTATACACAACCCTCAGTGATTATCCAATATAAATTAAAAATATAGCTCACTATAAATATATCCACATATATCTACTCTAAGTATATATTATATATATATATAAAATAATACAGATGTAATAAGTAAATATTGAATAATATATAAGCAATAATAAAAATATATATATAAAAAAACACAATAAACTAAATAAAATTACCTAAACCTACCCCCCATATACATACACTAAAATATAATACCGACATTATCAACATACTATATATATATATATATATAATATATTTAAAGAATTCGTGTACAAATGTTATATATAAGAAAAAGTATTGTGAATGACGTTTCATAACATTACTAAATACAAACAAAGTAAAGTTGTGAAAAGCAACAACCAATGGAAAAGGATTAAAAATAATTGAAAATGAATCACATATATATACATTATAAAACTAATAAAACCATTCAATATAAACTATAAAAAACCCAACACAAAAAATAATATACATAAAAAATAATCATTACATAAAATAATATAAAATAAGATACTAAACATAAAAAAAAAACTATACCTGTTATATAAACATATATTTTAACTAGAAAAAAATATCAAAAAATAAAGTATAATGTATATATATATATAAATAACCATCATATACCAATGTTATTATTACTCAAACAAAATGATATAGCTAATAAAAATAAACAACACCCAATAAATAAACAATAAATCATAATACTACTAGAAATATAATAATATCACACACTTCCCATAATAAATAATAAAAAATACAAAAAAAATACTATATAATATAATAATAACTTAATATAAAAAATAATAATCACATATAATACAAGAAAAATAAGCCCAAATACACTAAATAATAAAAAATAAAAAATTAATGCAAAAAAAATTAATATATAGTAATAATAATAAATATAATTACTAGCTATCCTATATATAATAACCATAAACAAATATACAATCAAAGCCCAAAGATAACACTACCAAAAATAAATAAACTATACGCATAATAAGTATATGAAAGATAGAACCACCTCACTCACCATATACTACCCACCCCAATAATATAAACCCTATACCCCCATCCTATACCTTATATATATAGAAAGTTCAGCCTCTAGAAGAGCCACAATCCATATCTCAAAAACAAAACCAGCTACCGGGAAAAGGAATACATTGCGGGAATGCTGGTCCAATTTTAAGTAAAAGAAATTTTGGAAAATATTAAAACAATAAAGAGTAAAAAACCTAAAAAAAAAATATAATAATCATCAAAAACACAATAGCAATCCACAGACTAAATATTACTTACAAGTTTGCAGACATCCTTCGAACCATCTCACTTCGGAATTGTTAATAAAAAATGAAAATTTAAAAAGGTTAAAAAAAAAAACATAAATTTCTGTTGAAGTTTCCTTGTAGAAGCGGAACTAATGCCACTTCGTCTAATGACCGACGACAATGTAAGTCCTTTGGTTTAACCCTAAAAAGCAAGTTATATCGGTCGAAAGTTAAGATTCAGTCTATGCCTCTCATGCACTTTTGAGCAATTGTACTCCATTTTATTTCATAGATTGGCCAATGTATCTCTTATTGCTCCAAAAATTAGTATATTTTGCCTATTACGTAAACTGAATTGAAACGACCAAAAAAAACAAAAACAAAAAAGCCAAATAAAAATGAAATACTCATAGTATACTTTGAATATGTTCTTTAGAAGCTTTCCAAGCTTCTTGATAAGTCTTTCCAATCTCGAAATCCTTCATCACACCAAAAATTCTTTTTTGCACTAAGTTAATAAACAAGGCCAGCAATTTAAACCATCTATTTTTCAACCGCTTCACACAAATCACAGCATAATAAAACCACTGTCACACCACACTCTCAATTAAATATTCTGTTCTTGTTTTACATAATATTAATGAGAATTTTATATTGCCGCAGATTAGGCGCAATGCAGTATTTATAAAGGAAGTTTATTTTTCTTCTTCACAACCTCAAATGGCCTCCAAAACGACGCAAACGACATGCGTTAATAAAGGAAGAACAATACGTTGAAGTTTATATTAAATATAATTTCCCAAATCTAAGTAGAGATATACACAAGTCACCTTTTTAATTTGCCAGAATGGTTTTTAAGGGGCACGACTTTCGATTTAAAAAGAAAAAAAAAGTAAAGTATTCTTCATGCATAATTTACATATAAATATATAACCTGAATATCCCACTTGATTCTTTTACAGAAAAAAAAAACAAAAAAAAAAAAAAAAAAAATAAAAATAGATAACCCCGTCCCCCCCACAAAAACCACGCCACCCAAAAAGGCTTTGTTACAACTTTCGAAGTAAATGTTACAATATAACATATAAATAAAAAAAAAAAATAATAACCTAAAAACAAAAAAAAGTATATTTCCAAATAAATAATAAAAATAACCACTATATATATAATATATTACCTATAGATATATATAATATATAAAATATATATAAATACTAACAGATATAATATCTAAATAACTACCATATATACAGAACCAAATACCAACTCATAAATTAAAAGCTATAAAATATAATAATGAACAGATGGCGAAGGACGATGCAAAAAAGGCAAATTCTAACCAACGCAAAGTAATACGCCACACGATTCACAGAATCTCATAATAAATTACCCGACCTTAAGACTGTATATTTATGATTTTGATACTAATATAATACCACCATAATATATAAATATAATTCTTAAGTCACTAATAATAATAATACAACAAAAAATTATTAAACTACTAAAAATGATAAAATACACAAAAAATAAATAACATGAAAAATATAAAAAATAATATAATAGAATTAAAGTATATATAATAATTATGACCACAAATATTATATATAATAAAATAATGGTAAATATACGAGAAAAAGAAACACTAATATATATTAAAGGCTAATAAATAATAATATACCCCACTTAATATTATAACAACCAATACTGTAAGAGCAAAACCACTCTTAAAATAATTTAAATCAACCAAATTAGCATGAAAAGAATGCTTTATAACATTTATAATACAACAAAAGGTAGCATTAAGCCTTTCTTACTTAATCCAATATGCTTATTGCCCACTGTTCATAAAAAAACAGAAGTGATAGTGATGATTGTAAAAGAAACATAGAAGAGGAAAAGATCAAAAGAAGAAAAAAGAAAAAATAAGAATTAAGACGGTAAAGTAAGGGAGTAGAAAACATACTTATATAATGTCTCCTCTAAAAAATCGCCTTCTACAGAAAACATTCCTAACTCCTTCAGGCCTCTCCTCATTAGGCTTTAACGCCTCAAGACCCAGAAAAAGTCTACCTCAGATTGCCCAATACGTTCACTTCTCGTCTAGCAATATGCTGATGTCTTTCATCTGTAAATAGCGCAGGGGCAAACTATCTCGTCGAATCATGCTAATTCTTGTAATTATTGAACCCATAAAAGCGTAGATATTACTAACAGAAATTTACTTAATTAAACAAATTCATATGCTAATCTTGATAAAAACAACAAATTGTGATTTATTATGCCCAACATCTTATTAGCTCTTTCCTTGCTGCCGAATATTGCACATACTAAGCTACTTCTCCAAACAATTAACTTGCATCCATATGTTACTCACACCTAAATCTTTTTGAAAATTGAGGTCCAATCTACTGAAATTTTAAGTTCCCCATTAATTTTTTTTTTAAAACGTTACTAGTTGAGCAAACTTATTTCAATAATTATTATCAATTTTGTCACACCACATTTGATGGGTAATCTATGTAGCACTTAGTACTAAGCAAGAAACACAAACTATCAACAAAAGATAAAGTTACTACCCAGATCTTGCTCGAATCCCTCTTATCGCATCACCCCCCTTCACTATTCCATAACATAGAACGGTGGCCACTTTGGTACTCAATCATGCAAAAGACTTTAGAAAATCCTCAAACAGCAAATATAAAAAGATCGCCAATAGGATAATAAAAAATCAATTAAATATAAAATATAATGAAGGACAAATAGTGAGCCCAGCATCCTCCACCACCATGATGGGACACCAAACCTATAATCACAAATAGATTTCCAAATGAATGGACTTACCATGCCTAGCTTTAGATATGTACACACTGTTTTCACATTAAAACCCACAATCCACGTAACTACTCCATCCAAACATAGTAACAGCAAAATCCACCTCAATCCAATAAGCATCTCATAGTGGGAAGAAATATATACTACAAAGGTTCCTGTAACCCATAAAAAGAAAAACTAATACATAACACGAATAAGTAATATCATATTAAATAATAATAAATAGATAACTAATAATAAAATAATCAAATACAAGATAAATAAAATAAACAGTATTATAAATATATACTCACAATCAAATAAAGGTCATACACTCAATATATATATATACCTACATACGTATAAAAACCCAATACTATATAATATAATAATAATAATACAACCTTATAAATATATTTATAAATAATAATAAATAATAAAATATAATTAAAGAAATCAGAGCAATCCAGCAGCCTTAAATTACCCAATAATAATAATAAATATATAATAATACTTATATAAATTACAATACATATAATAAATACAATACTTAATAAATTCAAATACATAATACACCTCAAGATACATCACCACTAAGGATAAATAATACATATGATAAAACAATAATTAAATACATAATACATACCCTCCTAATCAAATAATAATAACTGAATCTCAATAATAACTGAAAAATATAATAAAACCACACACTAATAATCCAATAATAATAATACATAATAATATTAATACACAGTAATATATAGACGACATTTATATACTTTAAACTTTATATATCTAGTCTTTTATGAGCTTTCAAGTCTTACAATAAATAATATGATAAATTATTTCCAAAAGTTTTTCTACAACATCATCAAAAATCAGCGCGGTTCAGCGACGAAAATATATAGTCATCTCGCATTCTGTCACTCGCTCTATACTTCGATTATACATTTTTTGCGCAATTTGGATTTGGCTGAGAGATGTGACATTTAATATAATCAACATACTGATAACTGCTGCTTGCAATTGACTCAAGACCAATATATGCGAGCCCAAATTACTCGGGCATGTATATCATTAATATAAATTAATGTTTAAATTAGATGAGAATTTCTTCAAAGACAGAATTTATATAATAATACTCATAAAAGACATAAAACCTATTATATCCGATCTACTTACTAGTAAAAACACTCAACTAAACTAATAGGTACCACACAAAAAACACAAACAAGCAAATATAATGAATTAATAGTAATACTATACACATATAACCCTAAAACGATGATCTATATACACTAAAAAAAATAAATAAAAACACACAACAACCTACCAATTTATAATAGATATAAACCCTAGTAATATAGTACCTCACCCTATACTATATAGAAAACCCTACTAGTAGAAATATAAACACTCATAATAGCAGTATAATACTATATCGAACAAGATAAAAATCAATTGAAATTTTAATAAAATGAATTGAGTGATTTTCAAAAAATGCACATAGACTAGGTCAGCTATCTTCTGAAATAGTCCTCCGAACTTTTCCCGGTCATTGATGACTCATCACTATATACTATACTCAAATATACTAATATAACACTCTATATAATATAACTACAAATAAAACCACACCACTTATATATATACCAAACTAACATAAAACACGCGATTTTCTTCGAAATAATTAAAACACATAATAACAGGTAATTTTCAAACTTACCCAATACGATTTACATATATTATCTATATACAAAAATCACTAAGTAAAAATACTCATATAATAGATATATACATAATACTATTATAAATAGAAGAGAATCTCAAATAAATAAACTCATAATAACTCAACAAAAAAACAGTACAATATAAATGAATACATATACTACTAATATACATCACGGCTCGATACAACTTATAAACCTAAACTAAAATAAAATACCCCCGTACCTATCTAGATAAAACTCGAATCTCAATATATATATATTACTATATCACCTACACCCAGATAACTATATAAATACTACATCAATAATATAAACCTACTAGCCCTCGCATGCACGAGATATTACACGAGCACGCCACACGTGCAAAATACTATACCTCATATAACTATAATCATTATACGCAACCTCAAATACTAATAAAACACAATACCAACCAAACATATATAAATCATACCCCTAATAAATATATAGATTAAAACACGAATAAAATAATACTCAGCATATCAACCATAACTCAGCCATATCATAGATACCCTAACAAATATATCTATATATAAACTAAATAATAGTGATATAAATATAGTATAAAATACCCTATACAATATATAATCAGCCTAGCAAAATATATATTGACTACCACGCTGATGTTAGTATAGACGCAAAAGGAAAATAAGAAAAGATCCAATTATGATTGTTACTTCTTAATACTTCATTTATCCTAATAAACATCAGTAAACTTCAATGGGTTTCAACAAGCAAATATGTCAACGATAATATCTATGATAAAAATAACAGCTCACCAATTCAGGAATTGATCAGCCAACCAAAGGTAACTCGAGAGACAGAAGTTAACTCGAAATTATAATTAGCTGGTTCGACCCTATACTTGCACAACCGCCATTTCTTTAAGCTTACCCCTCTTCTAACTCCACCATAAGAGGCATATTGACTTAAAAATTAACTCAACCTTGTCTCTCACGATGTAGCCAGTAAGAACAACCTTCACCAATAAATCAGTAATATTAAGGATCTCACTTTTAAATATAATTTGACCCGGTAGCACCGACCACCATTCGTACTCGCCAAACCAACAACAGCCCGAACCACCCTACTCCCCGAGCAAACCAAAAAGCGACTGCCTTCTCTCCTTTAACTCAAGAACAAGACTGCCCTTATCACAAGATTCATTGATATAAAACACTCGGAAATTTATCATAAAAGACCATACGCAATTTTGCGATATGGCCTTTCACCCAAGATCCCCTGAATCTATGAAAACATATGAAGTTCGTTACACGACTTTTCCCCCCCCAAAACCTACCCACAACATTGACTTGCCAGAGAACAGAGCCCGAAGAATTTCTGTCTACTATAGTCATAATTGTGGTATACATAGATTAATAGTATGAGATACAGACTACAGAGCCTAGAGTTAATCATCACATAGATACATGCCATTTTTCAATGCCATATAACCTACCTATCCTTTCAAAAAAACACTATCAAATATTTTTAACTCGACAAACAATATAATTCCATTATTAAACACCTACATATTATTATTATTATATCCAATTATAAATATATTTCCTTATTATTAATTAATTAACCTAAATAATAATTAATTACTTATTAATTTGCTTCTAACAATCAATCCTTTATCATAACATAATTATACTTCATGAGTCAAAATTAAAAGTTATAGACCAACCCGTATTTAATTAATTAATAATTAAAAATACATTTTAACTGTTTTATTCCAAAACTTTTTTTTTTTTTATTTCTTCCAATTGCAACATAACATTTAGCTATCCTAAAACCACCGTCAATTTGTTAATATCCCACAATAATTAAAGAAAAATCATTTATTTATCTATTAAAATATATTAATATATTCATTATTATATATATAAATCATATATTATTATTAATTATTAATTAATAATAGTATTAATTATTATTATTATTATAATTAATATGTATATAATTTACAAGACTAGACCAAGAGATATTTATATTGAAACCTGATTTCTTAATCTTCCATTTTATTTTTTTGAAAAATTTTATGGGATGGATCGACTCAGAATATCTCTATCACATATTCAGAAATTTACATTGCTTTGTATCCAACAAGAAACAAAATGATATTACTCTACTCTTCTAAAGCTGAAAGTCATCTTATCAACTATGCAAAATTTTGACCTGTCTGTATTTGGTGTCATTAATCTTAACGATAGTATTTTTTTTTTTATATAAGCATTTTGTAGTGGTCTTTGGTATTTAGGAAAACACACTTATTAAAACTTAGTGTGAGTCAGAGACAAGGCTTCTTTTTAACCCACTTTGTGCCTAACATGATTATAATATTAGACAAACAACTAAAGAATTATAAAAGATTAAAAGTATACTATACTTATTTTATTAATTTCTGACTCTAAAACTAGCTTAATCATTGGTTTCAACAAAGACAAAATTGTCAACCGAATTTATAATGATATAAACAGCTGTCAATTTCAGGAAAAAAATGAATCCGTACAAGAGTAAAGCCGGAGTACAAGGTTAATCAAAAATATAATTAAAATCTCCGCTGACTTAAACAAATATACTTTGCCAGTGCCGTAAATTCTTAATTACCACCATATTTCCTATAACAACATAGGGCTTTAAGAATTACATATACATAATTGAATCTACATCACATAATTAACAAGATAAAAGATAATTCACAAATAAAATCAGTCTACTTAAGGAATAAATTATTAAACCTAATACATTATGAGCGGCCGGACCTATCCAAGTACTCGCCGCTCCAGCCAAAAAAACGCGAGCACCAACCTCTCCCAAGTGCACATTCTGCTCCATTTAAACTCAGAACAACAGACTGCCCCTTAGTTCCCCAAGATTCTTTAAACCCTTAAGGAATTTTCTAAGGAAATCGCTTTGCGGGTATGGCCTTTACACAAGATTTTGAAAAAATCTAAATAAAATATAAGTTCAGTTACAGATATTTCCCAACAACAACATATGACTTAGAGAAGAGCGAGAGATATCTATTCTTTCAATGGTGGAAAATTACTAATTAGTATAGATAAGTTGGCTGTTAAGCACCCCCTATGCACCCCCACTATACACACACACACAACAATATATATAATATAAAATAATATATAATAATATATATAATAATAATATATACTAATAAATATACAACATAAAATTAAGATATTAATTTAAATATTTATTTATTAAAAAAAAAAAAATAATTAATATTTCAATATTACTTCAACTTTTCCAAAAACCTAATATATCCATACAAGTTTTATAACCCTTCATGCAAAATACCTAAACTCAATAATATTCTACGCCTATAACCAAACAACCAGTATAAACTAGATAAACAATACTCAGGATATAAAACCAAATCTATATAATATACACCTAATAAAAAATATATAAAACAATAAAATAAAATAATATAAGACCATATTATAAAAAAAATATATAAAATATCATATAATAAAAACAAGACTCATATACAAAATAATATACTCCGGTAAGATAAATAAAGCGGCGCTGACAAATATAAAAAATAATATACAATTTATGGATATATATATATATATATATATATATATATATATATATATATTAATATATATATGATATATATATATATATATATATATATATATTATATATATATATAAATAATATAATATAAATAATAGAAAATATATAATAAAAATTATAATAAATATAAAATATATATATAAATATATAAGTAAACAATTTAATAAAATATAGATATATAATATACATAATAATAAGAAAGTAATAAATAAAAAAATAATTATAAATAAATAAATAAAACTAATAGAAAAATAATGACAACTCATATCACATATATTATAAATAAATTTTCTGTGTACGAATTAACAATATATACATACTAAAAATATATATAGATATATATAATAATATATATATAATATATTATATAATAAATAATAATATAATATATATATATATATAATAATATATATAATAAAATATATTATAATAAATAATATATATAATAAATAATATATGAATGACGAAATAGGAACCGGGGAATCTGAAAGATGAATGAACTGCTGGAAAATGCCAACGCCTCTTCACATATCTCCTTAATCTAAAATGAATATATGGCCTTACTGCTACCTTTGAGACTATGGGGAGTCTATGTGTGGATTCACAGCAATTGTCATTAACAAAGCTTTTGACAGGGAAAAAAAAAAATAAAAAAAAAAAATATGAGCAATAGTGTACACTACTCATCTAAGCTCACCTATTATGTTTCCTTCACTACCATATGCTTATCTAAACTATTGTCAAGTTTCTCATCTGTCGACTTCAATAAATCAGCACTCGTGAATCGAGTGACTTCTTTATCTATTACTGATTAGATTGAGGTGTTTCACAAGAATTTTGTTTTATCCTCCAACTTTAAATATTCATACTTTAAATAAACCGATATCTAACACTACAATGTAAAACCTTACTGACGTAATTCAACTCAATAAATATGCCGAATGACTTATCAACTACTTACATTCTATCACTCAAATTCATAATACATAAATCCCTCTTTTGACATCTAGGGTAATGATTATCTACGTCTTCAGAACTTTCAACGATTTCTATCTATAAGCAGACCTTGGATGGATCTTCTGGACTGAAGAAACAGCATCAAACCCTCTGTAAAATTCAACTCTTTGAAAAAAACAACTCTTATACATACATCCCATCTCCAAAAAAACCTACCTAACATTTACCTATCCTTCGACGCATACCTAACGTCACTCCAACCTGTTGACAAACATAAACATTACGGTAAAACCTACAAAAGCGTCTCCAAACAATAAACAAAAAACTAAAAATGTTTTATGGAAACCTCAAACACAACGGTTGCTAAGTGGCCTCAAAACAAGTTGGGTAGTTCTGCTTACAGGATATGCGAGAATTTATATTATTTGCAAACAGAATTAGCAAATCCATGTTATGAGTGATCAAGAGAGGCACATAATATAATACACCCATTGATGTGGAAGATATAACTAGTTTGCTCATCATCTAATAAGGAGGAGGCTCGAGTCCACCCTCTCTATAGAGTGGACGATGAAAGATCTAATCAGCTACTAGGAAAGAACTAATAAAACTGTCCCTTACATTTCAAGTCTCTTGACCCATCTACATCTATACGACAGCAGACGTTGTCGCACCGTATCTCCAATATACTATTAAAAAGTACATTACTACAACGGCAGATGATCAGGGGAGAATAGTCGCATAGCATATACAACCACTCCATTCGTCAGGACCCTAAGTAACAAGAAGGTGCCATTGCTCTTCGCAAAAAAAAGAAAAACAAAAAAAATGAAACTTAGCTGTAAAAAAAAAAACCGTGAAACAATATAAAAGTCCCCAGACTATCGTTCGTTTTGTGGTGCTCACTTCTTTCTCAGACACTCCTGTCTCTGGAACTCCTTGCACAAATAACTTCTGCTATAAATTTAACTGCAATTATTTAATCTTAACTCCAATTTTAAAGACAATGTCCGCAACTAAATGGAAACCCACGAAGAATTCTGCGTTAGCGCGCCTTATGGAATCTAGGAATGGGCTTTTAATTTATATTTATTCTTATAATAAAAAAAAATCATAGGACAAGGCCAAAATGATAATCGTTACAGCGCTGAAACATATGATCTAAATTATATAAAAACTAATTAGTAATACACAAAATTATAAACTACATACAAAATATACCCAATTTTTCAACCATATAAAATAAAAATACATTAATAAACACCCCACTATACCTAAAAAAGAACCACACCTAACAAACAACAAACCTAACAATAAATAGCAAAAAAATATAATAATAACTTAATACAATATAACTAACATACTATCTACGCTACCCATAACCCACCAAACCATAATAAAATAAATATACCACAAAACATAAAAATAAAATAATCAATCAACCAAATAATAATAAATATAAACACAAATAATAAAAATACTAAAATCCCATACTAGCTACCTATATACTACTTAACATACCCTGGGGGCTAAAGCCCACCCAAAATAAACATTTTCACAGAAATCCGGCCTAATGCAGTCACACATTTTTCATAGAAATGTATTTAGAAGTTTCATTTCAAAGATTTCATCTATCCACTCTATCATTATCGACAACCTGTAATTTATCAAGTTGTTAGCTTCATATAAATGAAAAACTATTATATACTTCGACAAAATATATATAAAGTTAATATTTATACATCTTACTATTACAGTTGATAAGATACTAATATTGGTGCAGCTTCGGTTTAATACTACAAGTTAGCCGAATTATGTTTTTAGTTAAACTATTGGAATGAAATATAATTTATCCAGAATCAACTTAGGCGCCTAAAAACAAAATAAAGGCAATTAAGGTACTGGCAATGCCAGTAATGATACGTATGCCGTTAATGCTCGTTGATTAAATAATTCAAATAATTAATAAAAAAATGTATAAAAGAAAAAGAGTAAAATAATGCCTATTTCTTTATCAACCATCTTCAAACTATATACAAACCTAATCTCTATTAACTCTTTACCTTCAACTAATTCGTTTTACCTACTTAGTTAAGTAAGTGCTATTAACTAAAGTCTCAGGCTGAGTTACTTAAGGCTACAAGAACTACACAGAGCAAAATCTTTGAAAACAACAAATTCGAGGTAGGACCATATAAATACACAATTTTTAAAATTTATATATAATTTTTTAGTCCTAATACTTCCCAACCATGGTATATGTTCATTGAAGTCTCCTAGGATCATAAAATTTTTTTTTGCTCTCATATCTTATCAGGTTTTCACACCCTTTTCTTTTTTTAATGTTTCTTCTTATGTCTTCTGGTTTTCTTCCTGTTGAAAAATATACTAATACAAATATATATTCTGTATCATACACTTTTACCCTGAAGTAAAGGATATCATTTTGTTTTCCATCTAATTTTTCTACTTCTATATGTTTATTTCCCTTGCACCGATTAAAGTCGGAAAATATCTGAAATTCCCTTATGCATTCAAAGGTTCTTAGTTTTTCCTGTTTCTGCAACCTTCTACTGAATTTATGTGAAAAATATTTTGCTTTGTTTGCTGCACAATTTATTTTTATAAGGTTAAATATTTTGTCACTTAAATGTCCGGTAGAATAAACATCTGTCCTTTGAATGAATTTTTGAAATTTTTTAAAAATAAACTATGTTCAGAAAAAGCTAGAGATATATTAACGACTTATAGAGCCAATTGATAAGATTTGGAATCCGGAAAATGGCAACTCGACAAACATTTGGACAACTGGTCAACTGGTAATTTGAAGACTCTGACTCTTTTTATGTAGTGATAAGCCCATAACTGGGAAAGTTTTGC
>JABUQX010089258.1:12500-15000 GCA_015478945.1 Trachelipus rathkii | reverse complement strand
TGTGATTATTAACTTATAAGGTTTATAACTTAAAACCCAAAAATTGTAGGATACTGAAGTTTAGTTATTTTAAAGTACATTTCCTAAGATATGTATACATATAGAGTTAAATAATATAATATGCTTTATTACAGAGTTACAGCAACATTAATATACCCGGGGCAATTCCAAAATTTTCTCCAAAATTGGTGCTATGCAGTGCGGGGCATTAGGGTTAAGTCCAAATGTCTCACTGATCTCAAAATAAGGTTCCTTGACTTTAGAAACCTAGGCTTTGACACATCGTGTCAAAATCCATCAATGTAAGGGAAATTCCCAAGTCATGGGCCAACATGACTTGGATTTCACATTAGCATATAAAGGATCGAGCCATAAAAATCTTAACCTTCGCCTCACACCTAAAAACTTAGCATTATATATCCATATAAACTAGAAAAACAACTTGCAGGGATTGATGGGGTGCAGCCACACGTAACCCTGTCTACAATGAGGTGACAGCACCCACAATAAGTATGCCAACTTTGAAAGGATTGCGGCCTATCTAACATACCCCAAAGAGCATTTTAAAACTTTAACCTCATCTACAATGAGGTGACACCATCACCTACATGTATGCCAAATTTCAGCCAGATACGATATATAGAATGCAAGAATGAAAAATTAACCCTTCCCCCCTTGATGAGTCATCTTATATGACACAAAGATGTCATAAGAGGAATATATTACTTTATTAATAACATTAAAGATGTCATAGTTCGCTAATTGTAGCTTTATATACATATTTCATGCATTTTTTAAAATATTTTTTTGGAATTGCCCCACCCCAAATTTTTGTGTCGCAAACATGTTTTATTTTTTAAAAATATTTTTTACTTTTTTTTTTTTTTTTTTTATACCAAATTGCTCACAAAAAACTGTATTTTGCAACAGTGTATACAATAAAATGGTGTCTAATAGTTTTTGAGATATAGCTACAGTACTTACTGAAAGCTCAAAATTTCGCCTTTTTTTGGAATTATCCAGCTTGATAGTATATTTTAGTATATATATATAAATATATAAAATTATATGAAATTTATATATATATATATATATAATATTTATATATATATATATATAATATAATATATATATTATATATAATATATATATAAATATACCCCACTTAAGAAGATGATTATTATCCTAATAATTGCCTGCACTAAAGCAAATTGAATAATCATTGGGAAATATTACAGTGGTCAGTAAAATTAAGAGGTTATAAGGCTTCACCCCAAAATATAACATTGCCTCCATTTCAATCTTTATTACATGACCTATTTTCCTAGATATGAGAAGTTGACACAAACTTTACCTTTACCCTTTATACTCTTTGCTTTTATTTAAAATAGTTGCCAAACAGTTGATTTTTTTTTTTTTTAACTAAAAATCCAAATTCTTCGTCTTAGAATTCTTAACAATTGCTTGCCCATCATTTTGTCTCTTTATAAACTTGAAGCTTTCTTTCTAAAGTAGTAACTTTCCATTTTTTTTTTAATGGCTATCACTCTGATCTTTGCTTTCTTTTATTCATATGAGAAAAATGGGAAATAGTCTACAAACTATTTAAATTGTCAGAGTAGAAAATAGTGCGTCTGCTCTGCTAAGATGATTGCATGTTATACTACTGATCTGGCACTGCCTTGTACCACTGTGCCAAGTGTCACCAACCTTCTGCATGGTGCTCTATACCTGCAATTACCTTGGAGACACAAAATATTTCTAGCTCTGTAATAATTTGCAGACAAGTTGCCTTTTCAATACACTGAAAATACCTGAAAAAACCCTCCAACCAACAACACACTACAAATCTATAAGAAACCCAAATACACAAACTCCCATCCAACAAAACAAATGCAAACATTCTCGCACTCACTTCGCAAAGCAGAGTCAAAAACCCACACACCCTCAAAACAGGAAAATCATCAAAGCTCTCAAGAAAGTAAAACTCAACCACGACCTAATAATAGAAATAATGGGAACTTACCTAGAAAACATAACAAAGAAAACACTTAAAATCGTCACCGCAAACTTGGCCCAGAAACACTCAAACAAACACCTCAAACACCTAGGGAACATAGCTTTAACTTCAATTTGCAAACAAATAATAATAGTTCCATCAACCTGACTTTCATTCCCCATATCTGGAAAAAAAGCTATCATTATACCCAAACTAAAACCAGAAAAAAAAAACCTCTGACCCTTCATCATATCACCCCATCTCTCTATTATTAACACTATGCAAACTAGTAGAAAAAACCATACTAAACAAAATAACTCCATACATCATCAAACACAAATTCCAACATGGTTTCAAACAAAACCATTCAACTACAACCGCACTCATAAACATCATTCAGCCTACAATCAATAGCTTAAATGCAAAACCCAATTACAAAACAATAATCATAGCAATCAATATCAACAAAGAATTCAATATGGTACCTAAACATAATTGATC
>JABUQX010089258.1:0-2500 GCA_015478945.1 Trachelipus rathkii | reverse complement strand
AGGGTATATGTTGGATGAGAAGGGAACGGATGATGCAGAGTGTAGTAGGAAAGTTGTGAATGGCAGGGGAATATGGCTCTAGGCAATTAAATCGTCGGGTGGATGTAAAGGGGACTAAGTCTCTGGATGTGCGCTAGGGTCTTACATGAGGTATGTTTTTTACCTGTGTTATTGTAGTTAGTGAGACTATGGTCTGGAATAAGAAGTATTAATCTAAAAGTTCAATGTGTTCAGATTGGACAATCTTAGGGAGTGCTAGGTGTGAGAGAATTGATAAAATTGAGAATGAACGTATTTAGGGAGATTGTGTGTGTGAAGAAGGGTAAACGGGAGAGAATAAATGAAAGTATGTTGAGATGGTTTGGTTAATCATGTGGAAAGGATTGAATGATAGTCGGGTTGGTTAAGCGATGTATAGTGGAGAGATGTGTTGGGAACCGACCGGCTGGGAGACCGAAGAAAAGTGGATTGAGTCAGTAAACGAATGTCTAAGATGAGAATGGAGTTTGCAGAAGCGAGAATGAAAGGCTGCATAATAGGAGAAGAATGGCGGGGGTTTGTGAGGGGGTTGATGGTTGTGGCCCACCGGGCCAAGGATGAACCCTTACACTGACGATTACCATAGTGAGGGTCCGTCGCGTACCATTAAATTTTTTAATATTTACAGACTTGGGAAATCCAAGGAACTTTTGAAGTTTTCATTTGAAATTATTTTAAGTAGTTTATTTATTATTAAGCTATCGTACACATTATAACTCAGCAAAAACTAGATGAAGAAGAAAAAGAAAAACTATGGAACGGCCTGTGCTAACCCTTTTCTTGTACATAAGAAACCAACAATAGATGGACTACATTCTTTCACAAGTGAAATGAAATGCAAATTTGACACCGAAATGGAAAAGGAGAAATATGTATGCACAAATTGTTTCAACAAAATAAGTAAACTTAAACCAAGAAAAAACCTAGAAAAAGATAACTACCAAAATTAGTAGGCCTACTTACTCAGTAGCCGAATAATATTCCTGCGCTGACGAAACAAATGAAACACTTTAAAAACATAACTCAGAATGTATTCATGAATAAATATTCATCAATTGCTGTTTTCTATAAACTTAATCTTTTTGCAAAATTTCAGATAGCCTCTCTGTGAGGAAAACACAGAAAACCCTGCATGGCAAATTTGAGAGGGCTAAAGAAACACTAAAAAGACAAATGGAAATGCCTTTTGAACAAGAAATTCCTGTAGAAGAGTGCAATCCTTCACAATCGAACGAACAAAATATAAAAAGGTCAATTTGTCAAACTTTAAAAAATGTTATATGCAATTTTAATACTTTACTAAGTAAGATATTAAAAGGCATCCTATGAAAGAAAACAGCAGATTTTGACTTTATCCCCATTCAAAATTACTGAAACCATGTCCTATTTTGGAGCTAGTAAATATTTAGTGAATAAAGCCAGAGCATGGAAAAATTTATACAGAATCCTACCAGAGGTCCCAAAGCACAGCAAAGGAAAGATTTTATCTAATGAACTTCTTTCAAAGGAGGTTATTTCTTTCTATGAGGATGATGAAATAAGTAGGTTATGTCCTGGTAAAAGTGACTGTTTAAGTGTTAGAATGGCTGATGGCAAAAAAAGAGCATGTATAGAAACGTCTATTGTTATCAAATTTAAAAACTTTTTCCCCAATACAAATCCAACTCTACATTTGCCAAGTTAAGACCAAAGTGGTGCGTGATTGCAGGACCAAAGGGCATCATAATGTCTGTGTGTGCACACATCATCAAAACCCCAAACTTATGGTATCAAGTATTGCTGACAAAGACATTACATATAAGACTTTGATGGAAAAGTGTGTTTGTAATATAAACAATGCAAAGTGTATGCTAGGACAATGTAGAAAATGGGCAGAAAAATCTGGAGTGGAAGAGTATTTAAAAGCTCTCTCAGAATTAGATGAAAGAGACAACATTAATTATTTACAGTGGATTAGTACAGATAGGTCAACACTCACCACCATTGTTTCATCAACAGATGAATTTATAGCCACTCTATCTTCCAAAATTTTCTGAATATTACTCCTTTGTTGTAAAAGATGAAAGCCAGAGCTTTCACTGGTCAAACAATCAAGCAACTGTACACCCTTTCATGGTTTATTATAAAAATGATACAACAAAATGTCTTAACCATAAAAATTTTTGCTTTATCAGTGACTCATTGATCCATTCAGTATTTTCAGTTCATGCATTTCTTAAAAAACTTTTGCCTGCCATAAGTCTTATTCTTCCAAATTGCACCAAAGTTCACTATTTTTCTGATGGTTGTGCTGGTCAGTACAAAAATAAGTACAACTTCATAAATCTGTGCTATCATCTTTCAGACTTTGGGATGAATTGTGAATGGAATTTTTTTGGTACCAGTCATGATAAGAATGCCTGTGATGGCATTGGAGGCATAGTTAAAAGGGCTGCAACTAAGATGAGTCTTCAAAGGGTTT
>JABUQX010089257.1:17500-30000 GCA_015478945.1 Trachelipus rathkii | reverse complement strand
ATCCATTTAAGCTAAAGCCGATTTTATTTTAAAATCAACTAAATCGAACACAATGAACAGCAACGCCTCATAGTGTTAAAAGATTGAACTTTTTTTTCTAATAAGTTAGATAGCTAGTTATTGAAAATAATGGAAATGAAATAAATTACTAATATAAGTTTAGTTTAATGGAAAGTGAAATAAATTAATAACATAAGTTTAGTGAGGTGAAAATATTAATTTATTATAAGTTTAGTAAGTATAATTAATAGGCTTATTACTAAAAAAAAAATTTTTAATATTCTTAAAGGTGTGAAGCTCACTTATTATAATAGTTTTTATTAGCGAAAAAATTTGTGAAATTTTTTTTGTTTTTTAGGTGATATTTGGTTTAGAGCGGACAAAACTAATCATCGATCCATATCTCAAAAACTACAATAGTTACAGGGAAAAAAGAATACATTGTTGGATCCTTGCAAAAATTTTTTTTAAGTTACAGTTACTTAAAAAAAAAAAAAAAAAAAAAATAAAAAAAAAAAAAAAAATCAATATCTCAAAAACTACAATAGCTACAGCGAAAAGGAATACATTTTTGGAATCCTTGTAAAATTTTAGTTAGGAAAATGTAAAAAAAAAAAAATAAAAAATAAATAAAATAAATATTGGCTATTTTTTTTTTTTAGGAGCAGGGGACATAAATATATATATATATTATTTGTAAAGGTATTACACGGCAATGTAGGGGGCTCGAGCCGACGGGGAACACAGGGGAGGGGACGTTTTCCATACCCCGTAGGGGAGGGGCGGAGGAACCCCCGCGACACCCAAATACAAAAGAGCGGGGGTTCCGGAGACCCTCCCCGGAGGGGGGGAAATAGTCCTACCCTGTCGTTCCCCGGAAGGCCGAGAGACCCCGACTCCTGCCATCGGTGCGGTATACCCTTGGGGTATTTTTTAGTAAAAAAAAAAAAAGCAAAATTTAATAGAAAGTCTATTTATTTTAACGAGTAACCAATAAAAGGTCTCTAAATAGGCTCTCTAATCATATTACTATAATTATTAGCAATAATATTTTTTATTTTTTTATTTTTTTACATTTTCCTATCTAAAATTTTACCAGGATTCCAAAAATGTATTCCTTTTCGCTGTAGCTATTGTAGTTTTGAGATTTTTTTTTTTTTTTTTTTTTTTTCTACATTTTTCCGCACTAAAATTGGACCAGCATTCAGCAATGTATTCCTTTTCCCTGTTGGCTATTGTAGTTTTGAGATATGGATTGAGTGATAGTTGTCGCTCTAAACCAATAATGATCATTAAAAAAAATATATATATATATATATATATATATATATATATATATATATATATATATATATATATATATATATATATATAATAATATATATTATATATATATATATATATATATATATATATATATATATATTCTTTCTTTCTTTCTTCACCTTCCTCTTTGCCCCAAGATTGGGGTAAGGTGCTGTACAAGCATTCGGAAAGAAAAGCAGTAGGAGAACATGACAAACATCGAAAAGAAAGCCAGCCTTACCGCCCCTCTGTACCATTAATTAGTGAGGAGCTCGTCACAACGACAGAAAAATCCACCCTGAGCATCATAGGACGCGACCGGACCTCACTATGGTAAAATTGTCGTTCAATGTAAGGGGTTCATCCCTGCCCAGGTGGGCCACGACCCAATGGCCCCATTACAAAAACCCCCGCCATCTCTCCTATCATGCACCTTTTTTCCTCGCCTCTGCCAAACTCCATTTCTCTCCTTCAGACATTCGTTCACCGGCTCAATCCACTTTCTCTTCGGTTCTCCAGCCGGTCGTTCCCACCACTTCACCACTATACATCCGCTTAACCAACCGACTTTTATTCATCCTTTAGACATGACCAAACCATCTCAACATTACCTTTCATTATTCTCTCATTTACCCCTTTCTTTCCACACCACACCACTCTCTAATACGTTCATTTTCCTCACTTTATTTAATTCCTTTTTCACACCTAGACAGTTGCCCTAAAGATTGTCCATCTGAACACATTTGAACTTTAAAATCTATACTTCTTATAAATATCCAGGAACCATAGTCTCACTACCATTACAATAAACACAGGTAAAAACAACATACCCTCATGTAAGACTTAGTCGCACTCAAGGCTTAGTCCTTTTACATTCGACAACGATTTAATTGCACCAGCCACCTTCCTGCCATTCACAACTTCCTACTACACTCTGCATTATCCGTTCCCTTCTCATCCAACACATCCCCTAAATATTTAAACTCAGACACTTGGTCCAGCTGCTCCTCATCTAACATAACTTCACACTGAGGACTTCCTCACTCCAACCATAACCTTACTCTATCTACGTTACTTTCAAAACCCCTCCTATTTTCAACCCTGCCCAACATCTCTCCACCAATCCCTCTCAAACTCTCTCAGACTCGCCACACAGAAACAAATCATTCGCATACAATAGGTAGGGCACCCTCCACTCCTACTCCATTCTCCATCATTCTAACACCGGATTTCCTGCCATCCCCACTCGAATTCCACTTTTATCAACCCATCCAATACACATTGAATAACCAAGGGAGACATAACACAATTCCTGTCTCACTCCGCTATTAATCCGAAACCAATCACCATTGACACCAATTTATTTCTTACACACGCTTCACTATCGTCATACATACTTTTGATTCCATTCAGAAAGCCTACCACCAACACCACTTATATCACTAATACCTGCCATAAAGCTTTCCTATTAAATCTATCATACGCCTGTTGTAAAATCCATAAAACCTAACATATTAAATTTATTTTTCTTCTCCCCTCATTTTCTCAATCATTTGTTTCAATGTAAAGATTGATCCACACATCCTCTACCACCTCCTAAACGCACCTTTGTTCTTCACCAATCAGTCCTGCAGTCACTCGACGCACTCTTTTCGACCAAAATACAGCATATATACTTCCCTACAACACTCAATAAACTTATTCCCTTATATTTTCTACAGTTCCCCTTTTTCCTTACCCTGTATACAAGGGTACTATTACCGCTTTCCTCCCATCCCTTGGAACTATACCCTCATAAACGCTTTGTACACAACTTCCAAATCCAATCAATAACCATCTCGCTCCGCTCTTCGATTCATTTCAACTAGTAATTTCATCTATCACGCTGCAGATTACCATTCTTTCAACTTTCTCACTCTACCCATTACCTGCCTCCTGTACTACATTAACCTTTCATCCCCAAAAAACCGTATTCCTGGCATGACACCATCAAAAACACCACACATTCACTAACACCTCATCATTACTGTTAATATTGGTGCAAAATTTCGAAATGTTTCTTTCCACACATTCCCCTCACATCATTCATCAGTACAAAAGCACCATCCCTATTCATTATTCTAAGCAGATTCCCTTATTCTCATTCTTACCTCTCGCGCTTCCTTCCAGAAGAGCTTCCTATTTCCTTGTATGTCCTCATTCATCCTCCTTCCAAACTGTTCATTTACCTTCTTTTTTTTCTCCTACGTATACATCTTTTAGTATTTCTTTTTTCTCCTTATATATATTTCCAAGCATCTTTCTTTTGAAACTTCATCATTTGGCTTTTAGTAAAATTCAACCACGCTTTCTTTTACCTTTAACGCTTTCATCACCCTTCATTCTCACATTCGCTGTTAACATTCTTACTTCCCTACTTTAGCACATCCACATACTTCCTTTTGCACTTACTAACAATTGCTTCCTTCATTTTGCCCCCAGATTTGTTCAGTATAAACTTGTTCACATTCAACGATTTACTAGCGGGCGCTCTTACATACTTATCCTAATTCTCTTGGCTCACTTAACTTCTCACTCTTTATTTTACCTACTTCCTTTCGTATCACCTTCCTCTCCATCAAGCCCCCACTAACTTAATTTTACAGAGAACAACATAATGATCCGATAATCCATTCCTAAACCCTCACTGATTTAATCGAACACATACTTCAACATCTCCTTCATTCACCAACACAAAATCATCATACTTTTCACTTCGATACCATCTCTACCTACACAACTCTAGAGTTTACTTATGGATACTCTTGTGTTTTAAAGAAAGTATTACTTACACACACTACCTCTCTCTTCACAGAAATCAAACACCTTCCTACCATTCTCCATTTTTTCTCCCGCCACCCAAACCACCTGTTATACATCCCTTTTTTGATCACCTATCCAACCATTCAGGTCCCCCAAACACTATCAATTGGAAACTCCTACTCACCCCATCCGAAACATCATTCAAATTATCCCAAAAAATCCGTTACTCTCTCAAACGTTTACCCTCAGATTGGGACCATAGTTCACAACCACACACACCTTGACCTTTTCAAACTTAAATTGAACCATTAGAAATTCTAGGACTCACACAATCAAAGTCAACCATAGCTTCATACCACAGGTCACTCATCAAAATTGCAACTCCTTCTCTTCCTCTCTCATTCACTTCCACACCAGCACGCACACATTTCACATCACACCACTTAATTTCACTTTTCCTTATATATATATATATATATATATATATATATATATATATAATATAATATATATATATATACTATATATATATATATATATATATAATATATATATATACTATACTATATATATATATTCATATTATATATATTATATATATATATATATAATATATTATATTATATATATATATATATATATATATATATATATTATATATATATATATATATAATTTATTTTCTTGTGGACTGTGAAGCTCTATTATTGAATAAAATGTTCTTTCCAATTTTTCTTTTATCTTCATACGAGACTTGTTAATATTTAATTAAAAGTAATTAGGAAAATACTAAAGCAAAATTCTTATAAAACAAAAAATGTTCGGATCCATGCATCGATATGTTATGGAAGTGGATGCGGATACAGACATCATCCCAGTTTTTTTGTATAATCTATTACTATTTGTTTTTTGTTAAAATATTAGCGTATTTAAGGTTTTGCGTATACTTATATAACTTTTTGCGTATATATATAATATATATATATTTAAATTTTGCGTTTTTACGTCTTGCGTTTTCATTTAATTATTTAATCATGCCTCGCTTTGACAAAGCCTCTGCAGGTCAAATGCTGTCAGAGTTGGAGGAGAGCTTGCAAGGGGATTTGGGAGGAGGAAACGTAGTCTCCCTTTCTGAAGAAGAAAAAAATAATCTTCTTTCAGATATTAAAACTAAATTGACCCCTATTAAAAGATCTAGGGCAGTCATTAGAAGGAAAATTACTCTTCTTTTCAAAAGCATAATGGACCTTTCTTCTGATGACGATGATAATCAGATTGTTTCTTTAAAGTTAGAAGAAATAAAACAGAAACTCGAAGATGTAAGATCTGTTGATTCTCAAATTGAGGAAGTTATTAGCAAGTCCTCTCTAATTGATCACGATCCGAGTTTTTTGGATGAAGAAATAATCGAGACTAGTCATTACCATATGCGAAATGAAAAATTGTTGTTACATATGAAGCCTCAAAATGAGACATATTCCCCTTCAGCGCCTTCTTCTATAGATTCTGGAGAGGGGGCAGTAACGCGCTCTGAGTTGCAAGATCTTTTTAAGAATTTAGATAGTCGGAAGCAGGAAATAAAAATTCCTGCTATTAAGTGTCAAGTATTTAAAGGAGAGGGTGATAGACACTCGTTCCGCTCTTTTTTGCTCTCGTTCCATAATATATATGGAACAAGAAAAGATGTTTCTGATGCTGCCAAATTGCAGTATTTAAAATCTTTACTGTCTGGCAATGCCCTAAAAGACATTGAACACTTACCTAATATTAATGACAATTTGGAGGTGGCACTTGACATTTTAAAGAACCTTTACCTCGATGAATCTTATATAGTCGATTCACTGTTTCATAAAATAGATACAGCTCCTCTTTTAGATAATCGCAATCTCGAAAAAATAAGAATGTTTATTTCAGAGATAAGAGCGTATCTCCATGAACTAAAAGAGTTTGGATTGGACTTTTTCGAAGAGTCAACTGCTGGCTGCAAGCTTGTGAGCCACTTAATTGTTGACAAATTGCCTATTGGGTTCCTGCGTGAACTTAAGTTTATAACTCAGGCGGAGTATCCATCCATAAATGTCATTTTAAAAAATTATGGTAAAGTGTTAAAATCAATGGAAAAGGGGAAAGAAAAAAGTCAATCGACATTTAAAAAAGAAAAGAGCTCTGAACATCATAATCAGATGTTTCTCGAGCGAAAGTCTCCTAAATATTCGTGTAATACCTCATCCTCAAAGGAAAGTGTAAAATCTTCTAACTCGAGTAGCAAAAATAATGCGCGGAAAGTTAAAACGGATGGGTTAAAAAAAGTTGATGCTTTTACTGCTCATTGTAAATTTTGTGAAGGTAATCATTCGATGGTTTCCTGTGGGACATATTCTTCTCCTGAAGCAAGGAAAGATCGTTGTAGGGAGCTAGGTTTATGCTTCAGTTGCTCTAGTAAAAAGCATTTGGCCAATGAATGTCCTGCTAAAAAATATGGAATTAGTCACCCATGCGGGAAATGTGGAAAAAAGACGCATATTACAGCTCTATGCCGTTCAAGTGGTAGTAACAAAAATGAGTCACCTGGTGGCTCTTCACCACAAAATAGTAGCCATTCAACAGACGTTTCTGATGAACAAAATAATCCTGGTGAAGGTAGTAATATCTGTATCTGTATAAATTCAGGTGTTGCGTCTTCCCAAAATATTCTACCTACTCTCTCTCTCAAAATTAAAAAGGGGAACAAAATAGTTCCTGTAAGAGTGCTTTTAGATTTAGGTTCTCAATCTTCTTACTTTCATGAAAGCATACTCCAGAAGTTAGATATCAATAGATCATTACGATCTGTTGAAATAGAAATGGCTATATGTTGTGGGAGGTTTCAACATCTACCAGTAAACATTGACCCTCAACTGGATATCAACTTTGAGGTCAGAGGCCTCATAGGAGCTATCCATAATATATCTCAAAATGGATATAATATAGCTGATAGTCATTATAAAGGTAAACATGGTGACAAAGTATCGAATATAGTAGGGTTAATAGGAATAGATGCTCTGCATCTTTTAAAACATATGAAAACAGTGAAATGTATTAGGGGCAGTGCCCTTGAAACGTGCCATGGGTACGTCCCATATGGGCCTGTTAAATCTTTTTTAACACCTACCCAGGAAGGAATAATCTTTGGAAAAGACCCTTCGTCAGGTAAACCTGTCAAACGATTTTGACATGAGGAAATAGTCCCCATGCCATCAAATATTAGAAAATCTGTCACAAACGTCCCTGAGTATATAATCAACTTAGTGATAGAACCTAAACCATCTTATTTTGACCCGCTCAGACACACTCACGCTGAGTCAGATTTAGACTTAGGTCTGGAGAGTCTTTACAAATTAGAATCTCTAGGCATTAATGAAGAGCGAGACCAAGGTTCTATATACGAAGTTTTTATTAAAAAATTTCACGAAGGGATTGAGTTTCGTGACGGAAAATACCACGTAGAACTTCCGTGGTTTAAGAATATCCTGGAGCAGGTCCCGTCTAATCATCACATTGCCCTTGCAACAATGCAAAGAGTTAAGAAGAAGCTTACTGCTCAAGGATTAGTAGAAAGGTATAGGGACATATTCAGAGATTATAAAAAAGAAGGCATTATCGAGTCTGTGGAAGTAGAGCCAAAAGATTTCCACAAATTCATCTGGATTCCTCACAGACCAGTTATAAAACAGGCTCTACAGATCACGACAAAAATCAGACCTGTATTTAATTGTAGTTTGAAGATAGGAGACAGTCCGTCTTTGAACCAGGCTTCTTATCCAGGGGTGGACTTAATCGCCTCCCTTTTCAAATTATTAATCGCTTTCAGAACGAACAAATATATAGTCCTGTCTGACATATCGAAGGCTTTTCTTCAAATCCGACTTAAACTAGAAGAGGACCGAAATCGGTTTTGTTTTTTTTGGGAGGAAGATGGTAAGTTAATTACTTATCGCTACTCCACTATAATCTTTGGCTTAGCAGTCAGTCCCTACATATTAGGTGCTGTGATTCAGCATCATGCTAAGAAGTACCCAGACGATCTTTGTACCTCTCTCCTTCAAAATAATCTTTATGTTGACAATTTTATATATTCCTCCTCATCTGTTGAGGAACTGAAAGATATTTATCGAAAGGCCACTTCGCGCATGAGCGAAGGAGGTTTTAACTTGTGTTCATGGAACACAAATTGTCCTGAACTCAAAAGATTGTTTGAAGAGGAGGGTAAAATTGTTTCTCATCAGTGTGATGAGGAAAGGGTGTTGGGATATCTATACACAAGTCTGGACACTCTGAGCTTAAGTGATTTTGTTCTTGGAGAAGTCTCTACAAAAAGAGAACTTCTGTCTGAAATTTCTAAGATTTTTGACCCCCTTTCTTTATACCTTCCTGTTACCGTAAGAGGTCGTCTTCTTATGAAGAAAACCTGGGAGGTGGAAATGGGGTGGGATGACATAGTCACTCCTGAGATTAGAGATCAATGGAAGAAGTTGAGTAATGATCTTCACTCTTTGAAAGAGATTTCTTTTAAAAGATCATCATTGGAAGTTAACGACTCCAATATAATTTATATATTCTGTGATGCAAGTTCTGTAGCGTACGGATTTGTTGTCTATGTTTCGTCCGAATCTGAAGGTCCTAAAATGCTATGGGCAAAGGGCAAAGTAGCACCCGCAAAAGGGAGAACTCTTCCCTGTTTGGAACTTTTATCAGTATTTCTGGCACTAAAATGTCTGCCTCAAGTCCTAAGTAGTTTATCTGGAGTTAAATTTAAAGAACTAAATATTTTTTCTGATTCCCAGATAACCCTCCATTGGATTCATAACAAAGGTATGAAGACCAAACAAGTATTTGTAAAAAATCGCGTACAAAATATTCATACAATGAGTTCAGAACTTAAAGAAAAATATTCTTTGAGTCCAAACTTCCTGTACGTTAGAACTGAAGATAATCCTGCGGATCTTCTGACAAGAGGAATATCTTTTAAAGAATTTCAAAAGAACTTGTCCTTCTGGACAAATGGACCAAAATGGCTAGCTCTGAATAAAGTTTATTGGCCTTCAACTGAGATAGAAACAGCATCGCCTGTATATGCTGTTATTCAAGGTGATAAGGAACCTCCTGTGCTAGATATATCAAGATATTCTACTTTACACAAAGTCTATCGAATAGTCTCTCTGTTATTTCAATTTGGTACAGTGAACAGAGGTGTGTCTGATAATCATGATGTGAAAGCTCGTCTTTATTGTCTGAGGACAATGCAAAGAGAATCTTTTGCAAAAGAACTTAAATTTTTAGAAGAGGTGAAAAACAATTCATCTTTTAATGGCCAAGTCCCGGATTTGGTCAATAATTTGGACTTGTTCCTAGACGAAAATAATCTCGTCAGGAGTAAAGGACGTCTGTCTAGATGTAATTATTATGAATATGATGTGATGAATCCCATTTTATTGGCAAAAAGCCATCATTTAACCAAGTTGATAATCAGAGATGCTCATTTAAGATGCAAGCATCTGGGCATCCAGGCTACCCTTACAAATATTCGTCTTCAAGGATTCTGGATCACATCTGCTCGAACTTCTATTAAAAACGTCTTGCAAGAGTGTATAATCTGCAAGAAATTTAATAATTTTGCATACAAGTACCCGCGCTTCACTAATTTTTCAAAGGCCCAAGTAAATTTATTCAGACCATTTAAGCACGTAGGAATTGACTACACAAAGCATTGGTGGGTAAAAGTAAAGGGTTCTAGTCCTGCCCAGAAAATGTTTATCATAATCTACACTTGTTTGAATATTCGTGCGATTTATTTGGATCTTGTTGATGATATGTCATCTAAATCATTCATACAGTCTTTCCAGAGATTTGTAAATCGTTTTGGAGTTCCTGATTGTGTATACAGCGATAACGCTCGTTCATTTAGTCAGGGTACAGATTTTATAGAAACTTTTCTAGTATCGGAAAATGGAAGTGAGTTTCTGAGGAGAAATCAAATTGTTCACAAACGTATTCCTTTATATAGTCCGTGGACTGGAAGCATGTGGGAACGTTTGATAAGAGTGGTCAAAGATTGTCTATTCAAGACAATCGGACGTTCTTCTTTAAATTATTTTGATTTTGTGACAATTTTGTCTGATATTGCTGATGCAATAAATTCGCGTCCCTTGACCTATACGTCAAGCGCAAATGATATTTTGCCACTCACTCCTAACGACTTCCTGAAACCGTTAGCAAAAACCACCATGGCGCTACCAGGAGCTGGATCAGATAGTCAGTTCTGGGATTCTTCCGTGGCTCCGAGAGAGCTTATGAAATCTCTTAAATATTCATCTGAGAAATTTGAAGATTTCCGTACCCGATGGTACAACGAATATATGTTGAGTCTGAGAGAGATTGGTAGAGATCTCTATCAGACGAAATGGGTTAATTTAATCAAGAAAAATGATGTAGTCTTGATTAAGAGTCCAGTAAAGGAGCGTCCTTACTGGCAAATGGGGATAGTCGAGGATCTCATGTTCGGAGATGACAACAAAGTCAGATCTGTTCATGTCAGAACTCCAGGAGGAGCGATCAATTTATACCCTGTGAAGTATCTATATCCTTTAGAACTTTCTTTGACTCACAGTGGATCAACGTCAAATTCGAACGACGCCCCAGTCCTTCAAGCACCTTCTTCATCTATCGATGGACCTGGAGGAGTTAATCCCCCTTCTTCGTCTGTGATAGATGCTGCTGGACCTTCCACACCTGTGAATAGTCGACCTGTGCGGAGGGCGGCAGAAGCCGCTAGGAAACATTTTCTTGTTTATGATTCCTCCGAAGAATCTGAATAGATAATCGATATCTATAGTCAACCTATAGTCAATCTTTCTATTTGTAAATATGCTGGTATCTGCCCTAGAGAGGCCAGACGCCATCCCCCCCGGGGAAGATAATAAAATTATTACTAGTCGCTAGAAATTCTGGCAACAAAAGGAGGTCAAATGTTCCTGGAGGTTAAAGGTAGCTTGACTTGGCGAGGTTGCCATAATTTTCATTATCACTTTTGTTGTAGCTGCTGCTATGAAAGCAACCTTTAAAAAATCGTTTGTTAAAATACTTTGTTAAAAGTTTAAATAGTCCTAGATATTCACGGAGGTCTTGTGTTAGTCGTTAAGCATCGTTATATCGTAAAAGGTTATAATCGTTAACCCTATCGTTGTTATATATTCTAACTAGTGCAAACGACTAACACTCGTACGTAACTTTGTGAATATTCAGACTTACTTTAAGTTGCAGTTGAGGAATAGTCCCTTATTTAATTTACTTTGACATATTCCTCTTGCAATTATACCAAACTAATAATCTTGGAGGCAAGAAACGGCTTTACAAAATAGTCGTTTCAAGCTGTGAGAAGACCACAATTTTCTCAATCAGCTTTTCATACAACGTAACATCAAAATTAGGCAAATAATCGACTGCCTTAGCCTCCAGGAATAAAACCTCTAAAATAGTCTTATTTTGCATGTTTGCATTCTTAACCGTTTTCACTAGCTACTCATTGCAAACACCGGCAAAATAATAAAATACAAAACGATCGTTGATCGTTTTATATTATTATTATTATTATTATTATTATTATTATTATTATTATTATTATTATTATTATTATTATTATTATTATTATTATTATTATTATTATTATTATTATTATTATTTTTCACACAAAGTCATAATAAAGTTCATGAAAATATTAAAATGCAATACGATTCGTGGAAATCTATTGTAAAATATAATAACAAAGCTAGCGAAATATTTAAAGAAAAGAAAACTTTATTGAATAACTTTACGAGCTGCTTGAAATAGTATCTAAAAATATCTTGGAAAAAATAAAAATTGAAGTAGATAAATAATTCCATTTGAAACTATGGAAACGTGACCGTCCATTCTGCATGATTGGAGTAGACAGAACTTTAGCTGCCAAAGAAAGAAGAAAGTTATTAAACTGTCACGAAAAGTATAAAGAAAGAAAAGAGCGAATGCAAGAAGCTCCAAGTACATCTGAAACATTGGAACTCCATAGTAAGTAATTTTATTATATTACATTAGAATCTTGAAAATGATAATTATTATATCAAAATTTCTTCATTTTTTTTTTTTTTTTTTTTTTTTTTTTTTTTTTTTTTTTTTTTTTTTTTACAGTAAATGATGACGTCAATGAATTCCAAGTTGAAACTTCAGAAATGAATTCCAATATAAATAGTGACATTTCTTTACACATACAAACACTTCAAAGAAAAAACGATCAGGAAAAGAAATAGCGATGAAAAAATTGATAGCAGCTCTCGACAAATGTCAAATAAGTGAAAGGGATGCAGTTTATCTAATGAACG
>JABUQX010089257.1:0-7500 GCA_015478945.1 Trachelipus rathkii | reverse complement strand
AGAGGCACCCAGAACACCGACATATGGGACGGTGTGCCCGATTCCCGTGAGCTCCAGCCGCCCGTCATAACATTCCTCCCTATTTAAAACTATGTTCTTTATATTAACATATATATTAACCCTTAAGGTTTTCTGAATTGTAATATATATATATATATATATATATAATTATTAGAAGTTTTTTTATATATATATATAGAAACCCACATATATATATATATAATATATTATATATATATATATATATATATATAATATATATATATAATATATATATATATAAATATATACTATATATATATATAACTAATATAGTATATACTATATTATTATATCTGTAATTATATTTAATATACGGGTAATGATCGACAACCAGCACGCACGCTTCAGACACGGGACGAGTTGTATCCTCTAACGCACTCAGAGTAGAAACGCAATATATATATCTGTATTTTATAATATTAAAAATGTACATATATAATTATTTAAAAGTTTTTTTGTTTAAATTGTTTAAGCACATTTTGTCTATAAATCGAAAATCTCTGGATAATGCAGTTAAAGAGTAATAGTTGCTACACTGAATGATATGAATGGTGTGTGAATAAAATTTCGTTATATTAATATTGGAAATCCACCGTAGTGGTATACTATATATATATATACCTGGTTATTATAATATATAGGGTATATAGTATTATATTATATCTATATATAGTATAATACGCCACGCTTCCGCCTTTCGATACTGTCCTCACCTCGGAACACCTGACCCAGCCGCGCAATCTCTCAAGCGATGGTCACGATGTCATCGTCCCTGACCTCTATGTATACCTGTATAGATAAGTATATAATATATATAAAATCACTAGCTATAGCATATATGTATTATATATAATATCATATATAGGTATTAGTATATATAATCATAGTTAAATAGAACATTTCACTCGAAATGTATTACTGATTAGATTCTATACTTTAATAATTTGAGTGTCTTCTCTAAAATAGAATTTTTGAACAATTAAGAGGTTAGATACTAGCCAAAGCTATAAATGTGCTTTGTTTGATTCTGGGATAGGCTGACCCTATTTCCTTGAGTAAAGAAACGGAATGGATCGTATTTATATTGTCTCTGCATTTCATGTAAAAGTAACGTCTGAACAATTCTGAAGTCGCAGACCACAACAACTTCGAGGGTCAGGTAACGATGTGACTATAGAGTTTTCAGTGACAAAACAGAAAATATAAAACTTTAAGTAAATGTTAGAGATAATTGTCTGACAGTGAATATTAACTGATCGTACCATACACGGAGATGCACTTATTCTGTCGGACGAATTTTTCTTTCTCAAAGAAATAAAATTCGACATCTGTTACAGCACCGTCTTATAGTCGTAACACATACTCTTACACTCTCTACAAGATACAATTTTATCTTGCGACTATACGTATCGCGCTTCATTTGTGTCGAGAACTAACTCAAGCGGATTTTTCTCTTAATGACGACCTGACCTTATTCTAAGATAAACAGAAAAATTATTCGTACTTAATCAAGTCTCTGTTGCTCTCCGAATGTGAATCGCAATATAGAATAAATATAAGTTCCTCGAATTACAAAGATGTCTTAATAGTTGTCGTATACGCTCGGGTTCAGTAAGCAATTTAAGACATGTACCAGTCATCAAACAGAATAAGTTTTACTTGAGCTATTCTATCGCCATTCAACTGGCACCGCTTATCACCTATAGATTTATCTTGAACAAGAGATCCCATTGATTAGATACGCAGAAGATTTTCTTCTGTTTCTGTGCTTGTAAAAACACTCACGCCCCCTTCCCTCTTCCCAGCGACCCTCCGATAGTATTCTTCCATCTCAGCCTCGTCCTTCCTCCCCCGTGGCACCCCAGCCTGCGAGCACGCCTTTTCCTAGTTCTCCCGCCTGAAGCGAAAATCTCAGCTTCTTAAAATTGTTTTACTACCACTCAAGCATGTTGCTACAAGACCACAGTCGTTCCATCCAACAGTACCTTAAAAGTTGCTCTACACACAGGCCCTTAATACCCCCCCTACGCATTAAGGTCCTGCTTTATTCCCAATGAATCTCATTTTAGAATTCTTTCCTAAAGCTAAGGGCCAAGAAATATGAAGAAATTAAAAAAAAACTGACATTCTAAAAAAAAAATATTTAAAAACAAAAAAAATGAGGCACATATTGCCTCAAACTATTTCAAGCAACACATTGTCACCGAGCGAGTTAGAACTTGCGTACTATGAACTGCAATTCGTCAATCAAGCATTGGTGCATGAAGAATCGCCGCTCAACGCCCATGACAACAAATATCGATTGACCCTCAGTACGTCAAAGAAAAATGTATTTCCTTGACCGAATCCTCTTGGTATCGTGGAGGATATCCTGCGCAGAGTATCCTGATCTTTCATATTAGCAAGAACTCGCTTTGCCGTCCACAATAAGCCGGTTGCCACGTGAAATTTCTCTTCTAGTTGAATGCAGCTCTCATGCGTATAATGAAAAATAGTAAGCATAGTAAATGCTGCCAGTACTGAATAAAGGAGTTTGATCAGTTGGTTGAATAGTATAACCTTGTAATATTATTTGAACAGTTGATTATTTCATTATAAACTATACTCTATAAATTATTAAAGTCGCCTTGTCTTCTCTCGTTCCAACAAGCGCCAGTGCGTTGCGAGAAAGAGGAATGCCGTAGAGACTTGGTGTAGGAGGGTCTTCGTCACGCGAATTCTTTTCAGATGTTGTGTATATTCACCCCAAGCTTATTTTGGTTGTAATGTACAACAGAAGTTAATATTCTGAATGTAATGTATACAAAGAGGCACATTATGTAGTAAAATGCTTATCTCATTGAGCATGTCGAGCCGCGAATCATTAAAAAATTCGTATTCTCATTACACATTTGCGCGAATTTAATAAAATATACTTCTCATCGTCACGACGAGGCAGTCTATCAAAAGAATTCAAATATAATATATAATGCGAAATATTTGAAAATGATATCTTAGTTGGGCTATCTTCTTACCTGTAGCTCATTGCACTCGTAGAGTATACCCTAATATTTATAATAATAGTACAATAGAGTATAATGTGCGATCCAAAATACATAACTATCTAAGTATATTAGAAGTATATATGCCTAACTCGAAGCTTCCTATTTCGGATCACTAATAGTAGTGAATAACTACTATATTACAAGGGAGTGGTATAGTATATTGATTGCTGGAAGTTATATGTTGATACCGTGTGAGATACGTCTAATCGCATCAACTATTTTCTAATCTAATGCATTTATTTAATTATATATATATATATATATTTATTATAGTCCGCGCTAAGTACGTATTACTAGATGCGCAGTGGGCCTGCTATAGATACGCCTGATACCTACTACGTGTATCTGACTCCCCATATCGGAGACATGAAGGGTATCTTCCCCCTCCACCTGACCTGCGCTCGACGTTATGATGACTCATTATAGCCATACGCTTATTATATGTGTAGCCCAAGCTAAAACGTATTATAACTGCTATGACAGTGATGCCGCCTTGCCCATTCCTATAGCTATGATATAGTATATAATTACATATCTAGTATATCTGAAATACGTATAATTAACCACTAATAGTTATAGGTAGAATATAACGAAATATAGTAGATATATAGTATATACATATATCAATATATATACTGTAGCTATATATATGTACTAATATATAGTAAGTATACTACGTAGCTAAGATAAATAGTATACAGGCTATTATAAGGTGGGTTATATAAAGTGTTAATATACTATACTATATATAATAGCTTTAGATATATAAATTAGTTACGACGTATATAAACCTACTATATATTACTCCCGATTAGTACGCCTGCAGTACGTATTATAATACCTATAGCGAATTATAATTATTGTAGTATAGATATAAATAAGATATCGTGTACCAGCACTTACTAGTGAAAGTTCTCCTATACCCTGACTCACTATATACGCTCACACCCCCCTAACCTCACCCAATATATAGGTATAGTGAATATTTATGATAGAGGATACATATATATAGCCCTTACTATACCAGTTATAATTATATATATATATCATTCTCGCAAGCGCCTTTAGATTTATTGCTATCATGAATACTCTTGAACTGTGTGCTGAGAGCAGGACTTGTTGCAATGTTAATAATGGTCTTCTCACGGTTTACAAGCGTGTAGGCCGCACGGGAGAGCGTGAAGATAAACAGAATAGAATTTTCTTTTTATGAAAACTTTCAAAGACTTGTTTAAGTAATTTATTTTTTTTCAATAGTAAATAACTTGATGTTATAAGCTTTTTGATAGCGACGCGAACAACGAATGCATACATCAGACTAAAAAAAAAATTATTTATAATTCTATATATATTTTTATTTTATTTTTGAGTTTATTTTTCTATTCATTATTCTTAATTATTGGGTCGTAATAATGTCAAACTTGATAAATAGGCGTATGTGGGTGAATAGGAAAAATTTAGTGTTTATAGGTTTAGATATAATAATCATATAACTATATACGGTTACTATAAAGGTACTATATATATATATATATATACCATTATATATATTATATATATAATACGTTATTAGAGTAATATACTATCTTATATACTCATAGTGTGATTATATATTATATATAATGATATTAACTCGATGACGACCATTCTATAATATATAACTATCTATAGTATATATAATATATGGGTTTTGATAAATCTGAAGCTATACGAACTAATAATCAAGTGCATAACTACGTAACTTACTGATCCATCTATACCCGTTGAGGAAAATATCATGATATGATGTCAGCTATGCTAATCATATCAGTATATAAGCATATATATAGTAAGGAGCAAGCTAGATATATGTATAGAAGTATATTACCTTACATAATATATATATATGATATATACTATCATAAGTACTTAGCTACTATCAATCTATACTGAAGCTGTGATTCTTTATATAGTATAGAGTAGTAATATTTGTTAATGGTGATATAACGCCATTATAGTGGACTCAACTATGGTATATAGATTAAACCGTTATACTCATACCATTGATAATATTTATTATCTAGTGGGCCGTCGCTATATATATATGGATCCCATAGTGATATCTATATTATATTGAGTATATATAATTCATGATATCGAGTGCTCACAATATGGAAAGCCTAATATTTAAATCGCCTGTATTTTATTTATCTTGTATCCTGACCGTGTATTACTTATTCTGAAGTGCGTACTTGCCCTCATGTTTACCTAGTCAACACCTAATGTGGGAGAGAAATGAATATAAAAGAAAAAAAGAATATAATTATAACTATTTCATATAATTTTTATAAATCTAATACTAAACAATAAATTGAAGATGCTGCTTTGAATATATAATCAATGGATCAAAAAATTCCTAAATACAAATAAAAATATTTATATAATTGAAATAATATTATGAAGTTACTAATATTTTATATGCATATTACTATACTTTGCAGCGCCAGAGCCAGCAGATATGATCTCTGTGATATATCTGTTAGCTGCAAAATACAAATTGCCTATTAATTGGATTAACAATAGAGAAAATCTGTATGACGGGGCAATTATCAATATCCAGTGAGTAGGTATATGATTCATGCAGAGAAATTTAGCTGCATTCTAATCAGAAATCTCCGAATTAATATGTTGGGTTTGTAGTTTTACTTGCATCGTGTACGATCCATAATAGGATGTAGGTATTATCAGTTTTACTACCCTTTATTCGGTTATACTTATGTTTATATTAGTATGATATGCACGGAATCTATATATGAAAATAAAACGACATTAAAAAACCAGATAAGATCGATTATATTATCATTAACCCAACAAATCAATTATTTTTTTACTATTACTAAATTCTTTTACTCATTAGTACTAAAAATCCTTTTCTTCTCATGCAAAATAACTGATTTTTGCTTACTTTATTTAATAGTAAATTTTTAATATTTCCAAATTTCGTGAGATCTTATCTCATATCGAAGCACTAATAAAATTCAACAATATGTTCGTAAAAAAGAGTGTTAAAAGAACACTTATTTAGCAAACTGCACCCACGAATAACTCATTTAATCATATTATATCATATTATACTAATTAATAATGATATATGCTGTCCTATGAGTAATATATATTTATTAAGTATCATAAGTAAGCCCGTATATGCGCTCATCTAATTATAGGCTACGTAGGTATATCGAAGTACTACTCATACATAAAAGTTGATCATATATATAGGCATATCTATAGTAGCCAATATCGTATAATCTACTACGCGGCATAAATAGAGATATACTTATATATCGTAATATATAATATAATATAATATATATATATTGATTATATATTATATACTAATATATATATAATATATTAGTATAATATATAATATTATATATAATTATACTATGGAAACATACAGGTAAGGAATGTATAGAATAAATTTGTTCATGAATCATTTTTAGGAATATTTCTAGATATTTTATATAAAGATAACATATTTAGCTATAGCTGATTATTCAGTCTTCTCTGCATGTTCTCTTCATTAATCATTTAATAATATATTGTAGTTATAAATGTAATATAGAGGCTTATTATTCGTCCTTTGAGAAGAACGCCATAATTTCTCGTCTCAATTTTTTTTATATATAAAAAAATATATCAAAAACAATAAAATCGAACAAACAAACTAAAACAGTAATCGAGGTTTTTCGATGATGAATTCTATTTACCATTCTGCATGTAAATGAATAAATACACACACACACTACAACATACGACCACACATATATATATTAATATGTATTATATATAATTATATAATTATTATTCTAACCTTCAAATAAAATATATTGACTATCAGCTAATCTATATCCACTTTAAGATTCCCGCATCTTTAATCTTATTACTCTTTGAAACACACGATCCGATCCCCCAAAAGTCATATTATTCATAATACTCCGCCCTCAACTTACTTTAAATACAATTACTATAGATATTATATTTATATTTATTATATATATTATAATATATATATATAAATATTATTTATATATTTATAATATATATATAATATATATATATATATATAATAATATAATAAGAGGACCCAAGAGTACTTAACGTCCAACGAAAACGGGAGCTCGGATCAATAAAAAAATTTTCATCCATATGTAGCATCTTAATGATACTGATAATAGAGTTCATAGTAGAAGGTCAGAAAATAATTAATTTTTTTTTTTTTGTCCTTTTTTTACCTGTTCTATAGGTGAGGCAAAATTAAATTTATCAGTAATATATTATTTTTTTGAATGAGTATTATCACGAGCAATAAATGTAGGGGCTCGAGCCGACGGGGAACACAAGGGGATGGGATTTTGATCCGAATATACCC
>JABUQX010089256.1:10000-12500 GCA_015478945.1 Trachelipus rathkii | reverse complement strand
AAATATTTTAAATAATTTGTTAAAAATCACATTTATATAGAAAAAATTTCAATAATGAAATACTCGAAAAGTTACGATTTACTACAGAAAAAACCAATTACATATTTGGAATCGCATATAAAAAGCTTATTACAAAAATGTAAAAAAAAAAAAAATAAAAAAAAAATTAAATATGAAATATCTCGAAAAGTATGACACTTACAGAAAAACCAATTACATATTTGGAATCAGCATATAAAAGCTTATTATAAAAATGATAAAACAAAAAATAAAAAATAAAAAATATTAGGGCTCGAGCCGACGGGGGACAGACGGGGGACGTTTCCATTACCCCGTAGGGGGTTGCGAGGAACCCGCGACACCCAAAATTACCAAAGAGCGGGGGTTTCGGAGACCCTCCCCGGAGGGGGGAAATAGTTCTACCCTGTCGTTCCCCGGAAAGGGCGAGAGACCCTGACTCCTGCCATCTTGCGGTTTACCCTGGTATTTCCTTAGTTAAAAAAAAATAATAAATAAAACTGACGGAGCCGGTAAAACGTAACAGGTCCTATATATTTTTGAATCATGTCCCGTCACCACTTAAATTGATTGTTAGGATCATATAATTGACTAATGTAATAAATACCTCGTGCAATTACATAATCTACTGACGTAAAACATAACAGGTCCTATATATATATAAATATATATAATATTAAAAATATATAATATAATTATATATATATGTATATATATATATATATATATATATATATATATATATATATATATATATATATATATATAGACAAAGATTATTTAAACAGAGACACGGAGGAGGCGGAAAAAAAAAAATTTTTCACAGAGCGCCTCTATGATACAAAGTAGATTTTTAGGAGTGAAATGAGGTTAGGTAAGAGGAGGCTAGGTTAGGCTAGGTTAGGAATACCCTTTTACTAATATTTACTAACTTATGGACACAGCTGATAAAAGATACAACAATATTTGAAAAAAGGTTACATATCTTACTTTTATTTTATTTAAAAAAAATGGCCAATAAAAATTCATAACGTATATAAAAAGGTTTAGTTGGCCTTAAAATATCATTTTCTTTTACGTTTCACACAATGACCGCTCCACACCCTTCTATTTTCAATACATTTTATTGAATTAAGAATGACGCGCAACAAACTAGTCCCAACATAAGCAACAAAAAAAAAATTTTAATTAAATACTTTCAATAAAACTAATTTTCGCACTAAAAAATGTTTAATTTTATTTAAACTTTCGTTTCATATACAGCAAAATTAATAATTTACAATATTATCATGTCTCCGTAAGTAACTTTTATATATATATACTATATACTATATATACTATATATATATATATATATATATATATATTATATGTGTCTATATATATATATATATATATATATATATATATATATATATATATATTGCATTATCGGAGCTTATATAGCAAAATTTAAAGTAGGTAGAACAAAATGTGCTAGTTAATTTTTTTTTCAGCACTGAAACAAGCCCCTCCTCCTCATCCTGCTCCTTGTCTCTCTCCTTTGTATCCTTTCCTTTCATTTAAGAAAAATAAGTAAAGGAAAAGCAATTAACGAAAAAAAGTTCTTCCTTATACACTCAAAAAACAAACAGACGAAATAAAACCCAATAAAAATTTAAAGTAAGATAGCACCTATACTATAAGGTGGGGCAGAAATTTCCCATTTAATATATGGGAAGAGGGGGAAGGGGGTGTCTTTTGATGATCAATGATAACTGGCACAGAGGCTCACATGTTTCAATTGATTACACTACGCTACCTACTGCCTACTATTCTATTGGTTAATTTCTTAATAAACAAAAATATCAGTGATTAACAATTACATACTACAGAAACCAACAAACTTTAATCACCGTTACCTTATATCAGTGGTGCCCAACCCGTAGTCTCGCGGCAACATGTTGCTCGCGTACCGTTCTAATGTGGCTCGCCACTCGCTATTCAGATTATCTCGTTTTATTAAAAATTAAATAGTTTATTATATATATATATATATATATATATATATATATATATATTATATATATATATATATATATAATATATATATATATATATATATAATATTATATATATATATATATATATATTATTATATATAATATTATATAAATATATATATATAATATTATATTATATATTATATATTAAATATTTATATATTATATATAATATATATATATATTATATTATTATCATTGATCTACGGTCTTCTGCCCTTAGGGTCTATGGGGAGTCTTGTGTGGTAGCGCTTAACATATCTAAGGCTTCTGACAGTGGGTATTACACGCATCAACTACTCTCTCTAAGCTCCCTTCCTTTCGGTTTCCTCCTCTCTTTGCCTACTCTTGTCTAGTTTTCTTTAAGATCGTTCCATTTCAGCTCTTGTTGATGGAACAACCTCTTTCTCCTTTCCTGTTAATTGTGGAGTTCCTCAGGG
>JABUQX010089256.1:0-2500 GCA_015478945.1 Trachelipus rathkii | reverse complement strand
TTCTCTTCTCTCTCTCTCTCTCTAGTTCTCTCAATCTCATCCTCATGTCATAAATATAATAATATATAATATATTATATTAAATAATATAATATATAAATATATATAATAGTAAGTATATATAGATAATATAATATATAGTATATATATTAAATATATTATATATATATATATATAAAAGCTGTAGACAGGAGGCAGGGCGTTTCAAACCTCCCATAAATTATTTTGCGATCAAAACTTCTTTGATTTCCTTAGTCTCAATAATAATAATAATAAATAATAATAATAGTTAATCAATGAAAATGAAAATGATAGTTATTAAATGAAGGTGAGAGACAGAACGTATTCGGTTCACTTAACAAAATAAAATTTAGGCAAGTGGCTGTTCCTTCATATATGATAATATTAGACCAGGGACTTAAATGTAAGGTTTCCAAAGTTTGCAGATGATAGCAAATTGGCTACCTCAAATAAGGATAATTGATGGATGTATAAAGATTTCAAAGATAAGGAAGGAGACTGTAACGTTACTGGGAATGAGCTGCTATTCATTTAATTCACCGTAATTTTATTCCTTCTTCAATTCCTTCTAATAAAATCTCACCATTCCTTTCTTGTTTAATGCGTGCCGATCGTGCTTATTCTAGGCCATTTTCGTCTAACGACAGTGTCTACGGGGGTGGAAAAAATTCTTCGTCTCCTAATCACTTTCTCGCTAATTTTCATCAGCATAGAAATCGTTAGCTAGTACTACTTCGACGAAGCAAAAGCTGCTGTTCATCAAAGAGAAAGTGGCGCTGACCTCCTTGGATTCTGCCTAACTGACAAATTCTATTCCTCTCTTAGCAACTTCTAGTAATCTGCCCTTTCTCCTACTTATATCGATCGTGATCAGGGCCTTCCCCTTTCTCACAAACTGAAAGAGCTAATCTGCTGACGACGCTTCTCGTTCAACTATAATTCTCTATGTCTCATAAACTAAGGCACTTTCCCTGTCTCAACCTATGTCTCAACATGTCCAACCTATTCCAAAAAAAAGACAGCCGCTCTGGGAATCTTCTAACTATCGCGATATAGCTCTCACTTTGTATTCTAAGATCGTTTGAAACCTTTCTCAACTCACTTCTTATATATCAGCTGGAAACTCACTCCGATCGGCCATTACGGCTCTCGTTGCACGAAAGTCTACTGCGATATACATTCACAATCTAACCATTTAATGTTTTATCGCTCTTAGAATACAGCGGAACATTGGGTGGTGTGCGCTTGACATATCCAAAGCATAATTGACCAGAGTATGGCACGCGTCCATCTTGCTCTCCAGCTCCTCCTTGGAGTTTCCTCCCTTCTCTTATGCTTACTTATATCTAGCTTTCTATCAAATCGGCTCAAAGTCGGCTGTTGTTGATGGGGTGACTTCTTCTCTTTCTGTCTTTCTGTCAATAGTGGGTTCCTCAGGGTCGTGTCTTATCCCTACTTTTTTTCCTACTTTTCATTACTGATCTTCTCCCTGCACCTCTAACTTCGTATCCACTCTCATATTCATGAATGACATCGAACCCTTCATTCTTTAACTCATATCCAATTTTATTCCACTTTTACTTCCTGCATTGCCTCTCTGATTTATATTCTCGCTGAATGAGATAGAAATAACTTTTGTTGAAATATATAATTCTTTAAAACCCACACCAACTTTACAAATCTTCTCAAACAAATACTATATCTAACTTATCCTGTACTCTTTCAACAGGTTCTGTGTCTCTCCTCGTTGACTAATATAAACATCCTTAGTCTAACATGAACAAAAAATGTCTTGGAAACATCACATTCACAACGTGCTTAGGGCAGGCCTCAAAAGAACTGGAAAGATATCTGTATAAGACTGTGAGACTTTCCTCCTTTTCTCCAGTTGCTCCGCTATACAAAGGTCTTCATCCGCGCCATGTATGGAGTACGCTTCTTCATATCTGTGGGCGGGGGGGCTCTGGTATTCACAACGACTTTTGAGACAGATGTCGAGACAAACGGCCAAAAGGCTTTATAAACTGTTCTGCTACTTTCCAGTTCATTTACCCTCTATCCTTTGCGCAGCGATGTTGGATTTATTCTATCCTATAAGGATATCCGCAGCGAGCAGTGCTCGATGGGAACTTATCACTCGCGTACAACCCAACCACCTTTACGACGCCTTTCGTAGCATAATAGGTGCTGTATCTGCGCAACCGCAGTATGATGTTGACATTGGTAACTTCCAGGCTAGTTTGCTGTAGGCGCTTCCTAATCTTTCCACACAACCTCATGTCTTGTGGGAATTCTTCTTCCATACTTCTTGTAATTATCCTAATGATTTAATCTCCTACACTTTAAAGCCTTGCGTCTGTGCTCATATTGCGTAATTGAGCGCTAGAGGGTGAACTTCTTTATGGAAGTACTACACCCCGCCTCCTTGACAATAGGGCTCTGCCCGTGAGTGGTTGGTTGACAACTGTAAAAAAAATCCT
>JABUQX010089255.1:32500-50903 GCA_015478945.1 Trachelipus rathkii | reverse complement strand
GCAATTGCGTTTTGTAAAAGATCAACCTAAAAATTAAGGATGATTAACTAAAAATATAAATTTTCTCAGGGCTTTCCTGGGGGAGAGGGTGTTTATGAGAAAACTAAATATATTCTATTTGGCTTGTCATTTCTATAACTAAAATAATCTAGAAGAAAAATCTGATATTTTTAGACCGAGCTTATTAGGTACGGATATACTTCTAGGAAAATATCAATGTTATTTTAGAGAAGAATTTGTTCGTGTAAGGTCTCTGATATATTGTTCTTCTTTCTCGTCTACCTGAAATCGTTCTGTATCTATCGCCATTCTCCTATCTTCTGGACTAATTTATTGGACGAATCAAATATAATATTAGTCAGATTTACAGAGAGTTTTGAAGTTAGTTTTCACAGTACTATAAAAAAAAGTTTGTGGAAATTTTTTCAAAAGAAGTTAGATAATTTTTTTTAATATTAATATATTTAATATTTACTGGGTTTCATTGTTCGATCATACTTAAATTTATTTGAAATTTATTGGCAGTTTAATTCAGATCTTTAAGGATAAATACCATGTAACTTTTACAGTAATATACAAATATAAATAATAATTGAAAAGGGGTATTTTTGGTTAAGGCCATTCTCGCAACGGCACGTAATCTCATTGTAACTTACAGGCAGAACATGTGTAGTTTCTATGGCTTTTACACTGTTATATCTTGATTAATCGCCTCGATTGGAGATTTCTATAAAGGGAGTAAATTTCTTTCTGATAGCAACAAGCTTACGGGAATCCACTTTATAAGATAGATGTGGGGTACAACTCTATGAAAACTGTCTTGCCATGGTTTTTTTGGTTTGATTGTTTGTTTCATTCTAGTGTTTAAGGTCTTTATATAAATAACCAGTTAGGTATGTATTGTAATATCCACCATCTTGATTTTATACTAAAACATGTAATAGATTTTTATTTAATTGTGATAGTACGCGAATAAAGAATTAAAACTAAAATCAAGACTAATCTATATCTATCTATCTACATCTATCTATCTATCTACATAACTTCTTTTTACCTCTCGGCTTGCTTTCTCACTATCTATACTATCTATTACTATCTATCTATCTAATATATCTTAATCTTATTCTATCTATTCTTATCTAATCTGACAGATAAGATAGATTAAAGATTAAGATAGATATTATAGATATAGTATATGATATAGATTGATATAGTTAGAATAAATATTGATAGAAATAGATAGATAGATATGATAGATAGATAGATAAAGATAGATAGATAGTATTATAGATAGAAATAAAAATTATAGTTAATTAAGTAAAATAGATAAGTCGATGATTTGTTATTTCATTGTCCAAAAGCGTATCTTTTTTTACCATTAATGAACGCAGAAATCGCTGGATAGCAATCCAATGTAATATTAATATCGAAAAATTAGATATATAACAACATATTACTGGTGTCACTTATTCACTGACGTTTCTATGTCTTTTGGGAGTGTATTGACGTGTTATTAAAGTTGGGCACCAGAAAGGAATCTCTTCTTTTGACCGCTAGTGGTCTGTGGCTAAAGTATCTGTTTTGGATATTTCTTCAACCTGTAAAAGCGGAGGTGCTCTTAACGACTTGATATGTACGTTTTATTTTAATGGATTTGGTTGAAGAATGCCGGTATATGAGCGATTATGAAATATATATGGTCTTCTTATAGTTATACATAGACCTTTTTCTATTCAATCTTATACCCACTTATATACCTATTGTATCATTATTTTCACCTCAGTAGCTCCATAGGTGTACCGCACAGTAATATGGTAAGGAGGTCGGGGTACTTCATATCGGCCCTATCTACCCGGTGGCTAGAGGGGGGGGTAACTTATATATCGTATCCTTTAACCTATTACTCTATCCCCTCAGTATCGACTATCCACGCCTCACTAAATGTGGTCATATAGTTTTATATTATTTATTATAATATAATAATTTCCACGATATGCACTTACATATTATAAATGAATAACTATATATACTATACCCTCCTTAATAAGCCACACCATTATACTCTATAAAACTTAAATACAAATAACTAACAGAGGATAAATAGGAATACTCCTATTGTTGGTAATCTCACTATAGGTAAAATATTTTAGAGCGGAATAAATAGTAATAAATAAAATAATAATACATACATAGAACGAAAACTTAATCACAATAGTTAAACAGGGAAAAGAAATCTCATAATTTTGGAGAAATCCTTGTAAATTTGGTTAGGAAAATGTAAAAAAAAACAAAAACAAAAAATTGGCTATTTTTTTTTGGGGGGGAGCTGGTACATGGTATATATAATATATATATATATATATATATATATATATATATTAAATTATATTATTATAATATAATATTAATAAAATTATCATTAATATTATATATATATATAATACTTTATATTATATTATATTAATATATATATAATATATATATATATATAATATTATATATATATATAATATTATATATATATATAATATTATATATATATTATAATATATTATATAATATATATATATTAATATATAATATATATATAATATTATTAAATAATATATATTATAATGCTGTGGTGTGTGTGTGCGTGTAGGTGTGGGTGTGTGTGCGTGTGTGTGTAGTGTGTGTGTGTAGGCTCGGTGTGTGTGTGTGTGTGTGTGTGTGTGTGTGACGTGTTTAATTAAAACTATATAATGATTAAATTGTATTATATTAAATATTGATCTTTAGTAGAATGATACATCACGGCACTGGTAGGCCGCTCTTGTGGGCTCGAGCCGAACGGTGGGCTAGATATGTACAGTTGGGGGAGGATTATTGTATATTTTTATCTCACTCTACTTATTCGTAAGGGAGTAAATTGAGTTAGGTCGAGGGGATCTATTATTATTATTATTATTATTATTACATTCCACTGCTGATATATTAAATCATAATATTCATATTAGAGCGGGGTTCCGGAGCCCTCCCGGCGGGGGGTTTCGTCCTACCTCCGAGTTCCCCGAATATGGCTGAGATAGAATTCACTCTCGATCTGCTCATTGATTGAGATTTGATTTATTATTATGTTAATATATTATTATTATAATTATTATTATCTTCATTTATTGTGGATTTTATTAATTTTATTTGTTATAATCATTATATTATTCATGACTTGCATATTTACTTATTTATTGATTTATCTTATTTTTTATTATATTTTTTAATTATTATTATCTTAGGAGAGTGTGTTAAATATATATAGGCTCACTCTCACTTCTCTCATTATATTTGAGTTTATTACTCTCTATTAATTTATTCATTTTATATTTATATCATTTATTTATTATATTTTTTTTACATTTTCCTTAACTATTCCCAGGATTTATTATCTTACAATTGATATTCCTTCCTCAAGCGTGGTACCTGGCTATTGTATGGTGGTTGTATTTGAAAGATTTAACACTTCTTTACATCTTTTACAATTTTATCTTTTCATACTTTCTCATAATTTTTATAGACTGCGCGCCGAGTACAACCTCAAGATGGAAACTCAGGCTTCTGGACGTGTCGATGAAAGCTGTCGCTTGACGTCGTACCGCTTGAAGACCAGGTTTTATGGAAATTGCATATTTTAAGAAATTGATATTATATTTCATTGCATTCGCGCTCAATCTTAGAGTTTTAAATTGTTCTTTACCAGTTTAAAAAGTAAAAGATAAGTGGTGGCACAATTTTATACTAACAACACAAGCAACGGGAACACTAGGAAATGCATCAAATTTATATTATATACTTATTTATTATCCGGGGGTAGCAGTTATGTAGTTATTTGAGGATATCTATTGATTTAGTATATAGGTCATTCCTTCTGATAGTGACATGATATTAATATTATATTATTTATTATTATATAATATTATATTATATTATATATATATAATAATCTATAATATATATTATCATTTATTATTTATATATTATTTTTAACTAATTAATTAATAATATATAATATATATATTAATATATTAATATACTATATTATATATATTATTAATTTATTCATATTATATATTATATATATATATTAATATTAATATTATATTAATATATATATATATTAACTATATATATATAAATATATATAATAATATTACTATATTATCTATATATTATTATCTATATTAATATATAATATGTTCTAATTCATGTTTATCTCTTACCGTCAGTTGATATTGAGAGTTTTTATATATTTATTTGTTTTATTATTATTTTTATTACATCATTATATTATATTTATATATAGTATATATAATAATATATATATATATGCATACTTATAATGATATATATTTATCATAGTAGGTGATTAACGGCACATATATGTATTTACACATGAGTTCAGTTATCTATTTATTAATTAATATATTTTATTTAAATAATTATATACAAATATATTTAATAGTTATATTAATTAGTATATATATATTAAATTTATATTTATAATTATCATTATAATATTCCTTGGAGAATATTTACAGTATATTTTAATAATCAACAAGATGTTACTTCGTTATTAAAGCAATTAAGTATGAGACTATTGAGGGATTATACACTTATGTTCTTGATTTATATTAAATCTAATACAGACATTTTCTCTAATGTCATATCTAAATCTAATCTGATCATTCAATTATCTGACATATTGTGGTTGACTGACCTTTAGAGATACTTATATAAAACAAGTTTTTGTTCAAAGACCTTGTTTTTATTAAATCTAATGGGATTATTTAGTAGAGACTCATACCCGTTTCATGAAGGAATTTGGTTTGATTCTTTGAGTGAATCTCTCTAGGCGACGGTACAGAAAAGGGTATTAGAATACGAGAGAAGGGCAGAAGAGAGAAGGTCTTGCGAGAGGTGGTGTAAACCTACCTCACCCCGCAAAAAAAACAAAATAGAAGAGAGCAGAGAAAAATTAATACTAGACAAAACAAACAAAACAAAGAAAAAAAAAAAAAAATTAAGTTTTATGGTGTAATCTGTTATCCCTAAAAGTCCTTTATATATCTTTCCTCTAAATTTTAACATGTGAAACTGTTGAATTTTTTTCTCCTTGTTCCTTTTAGAATTAAAGTTCAATTACATTTCAATAAAAAAAAAGCTGCCTTAAGCTTTGTTTTGCTAACCTCAGCTGATAACCTTATTATTTATCTTCAATCAAAAATAAGATATAATTATTAATATTTCCAATAAAAAATGAGACACAATAATTAGCTATTAATATTATTATATTGCTAATAATTATTTCCTCTTTTCAATGTGTTTTGTTGAATAAATGTTCTAACTTCTATTTTTATTTTAGTTATCAGATATAAGAACTGTTGCTCTCAAAGAAGACCTTGGATGTAATCAGGAAATTGAATTCCCAGATGATGGGTTTCAGCCACTGAAGAGCAAAGAGATTTCGAGCTCTTTGGAACAACCATTTAGAGCTAATCTTCGTGGATCACAAGTAAGATCTGCTTCAGTAATTTTATCTCGGTTTTTTGCATTACTTTCTTTAAATTTGTGATTATTTTCGTTTTTAAAATTTTCCCATAACTGGCATAAGATAATTTGCTTGAAAAATATTAGATTAAATTTTTCCTACATTATTAAAAATTGTGTGTTTTATTTTTTTTTTTGTGAAACTGCAAATTAATTAATAAGAAATCTAGAGACGGGATGGGAAACAAAAATAAAACTTACTCAACAACTATAGAAAAAAATAATTAGAGAGCTTGCATTTAACATCTAACCAATATTATTACTTGATATATAAATAGTGTTCAACCCTAATTAGTAATGTGGGTCCGAATGTCTAATTTAATATTTAAAATCCACAGGCAGAAATGTCAACCGTCTTCCAAAATCTATACTCTCATATCCGATAGACCATTAACATCATTTTATGAATTAGAAATTAAAAGCTATAACCTGACTCCAGTTAATCTTTACAGTGCCATTTAATTAACTTACCTTCAGATATCCTTAAAGATATTTTGAGGCAGGATTAGAAAGTCTTAACACTAAGTTTGCAAAGCCTATTTTGATAAAACATAAATACAATATTTCACTTTTATTATATCATAATATTAATTATAATTATTATATCATTACAATTTATATTTTTGATTAGCCTTTCTCCATTGAATATGAGGAAACGGAGCACCGTTGGCTTTCCAACGTCCGTAAAGGCATTGCATCTATTTTCAAAAATAAGGTAGGGTAAAAAAAAATAATATTTTTTACTTAACCTAATAAGGAAATTAATTCGAGACTTAACAGAAGAAGTAACTGCGATTTCTTTCTTATTTTTCACCATGAAGGTCATTTGTAGTAGATAATCTATTTACATAAGTGATTTAGAAGGAAGAAAATACAATAATTCGGGAAATGATTAAAAAGTCCAGGTTAAGATAAATCTTTCCTGAATATTTGTGTCATTCACGGAAAAGTTGTGAGGCAAGGGAGGACTCTATTGGCATCTAACAGTTTGATTGAAATCTCGTGACTCCTAGCCTGGAACGAGATTGTGGTAATGCGGATGACCCCAGATGTGGAGAGTTGCATCGTTATTATAAATTCACATAAAAGTATCTTTCATTTTCAATAAGCTTGAGAAAATGCTCTACTGATCTTTTGGCTGTTGTACGGAGTGTTCATAGGGTGCCAGATCTCCTACAATTGTTCTGGGTATTTAGTATATAACTTTACCTGAGCTAGGAGATACATTTATATATATATTTTCGGTAAATAAGTAATTTCAGTATTTGTAAGGAGTATATAATGGTTATATTATCATATAGTTGGATTGTTTTTCCATCACCTCAGTTAAAATTAACCGTAAGTTATATCGGTATAATAATTACGTATTGTATATTATCACTATATTATATATATATATTTTTATATATATATACATTAAATATATATATTATATATAGTGTAATATAGTTAATCTATATAGTTTTGTTCAAATCATAACGTAAGATAGTGATTTGGTTCTTATCGCTACTATATTTCAATTAATAATATATTTATTCTAAATAAATTGAATATCTATTTGTTTATTATATAGTTATATCATATATACGCCATGTAAATTTGTCTTCGCGAAAGCTTTTTATAAATAATATAATATGTTGAGTTATGTATTTATTAAATCAGATTTTATGAATATTAAAATAATATAATAAATTTCAAATAAATTTTATATATGAAGTATAATATATATATTAATATATATATATTAATATTATAATATTAATATATATATATAATATAATATATAATAATTATATATATTTATATATAATTATATCTTATATATTATTAATATAATATATATTATATATTTAATATATAATATTACTCTTAATATATATATATTATATCTATATTATATATATATTATATTATTTAAATCTATAAATATATATTATATATTATATATATATATATATATTTATATATATAATATTATATATATTCTTTATAGTTATACTTTTTATAATTCATTCAATCACTACGACATAACTATATATATATACTGACTACTATATATAGGAGTTATAGCTATACTCAGACCTCACGTTCGGGAGCTATCCTACGTATATATGGTTCGGTGAATCTACTAGGATAGTATATTTAGAATATATATACGACCATACGGGGTAGGGGGGACTTTCTCAGACTCCCTACGTTCTGATCTATACCTCTATTATATATATATATAAGTGCAACGCTTATTAGGCATACTACTTATATCATCATTAAGATATGAGTGGCTATACATTATTATGAGGAATGGGTCAGACGTGTTCCGCTCTTTAGGGGAGAACGTCAAGGTCTCCGATGGCGGGACTATGCGCGAGAGAGTAGGCTGCCTGAGTGCGGATATCATATAGCGGAAGGTGCAGGAGTATACGTTATCAGGAAATTAGCGGCACTCTTAGCAAACGGCTGAGATCTAATAAAAAAAGTTTACCGCGCTCACTAAGTGCATAGTTACCGCTACATTTTTCGTAAAATGAATGTATACTGTTATTCCTTATAATAAAATACATTACTTATTGGTTATATATAATTGAATAATAATAATTTTTATATATTTAATATTTATAATAATATATAACTTTTTAAAGTATACAATTTTAGCACTTTTATTAAAAAAGACAGATATTCTCCAAAACCAATCTAAACTTCCTTAATGGTACCTATAATATAATAATAAATATAACATTTAATAATATGAACTTTATATGACTGATATGGCTATTTTACTACCAATTAATATCTAACTATATCTATTAATCCTTAATTTATATTATTTAATTACTATTAATTATATCACTAGTGTACCACAATAATCCTAAAACATATTCTGTGAAAAAAAAATTACCAAATATTTATTATATATATATTATACTATATCATTCATTCTATAATATAATATTATATATATATATATATATAATATAATATTATATCAATTATTATCTATTAATTATATTATATATATATATTATAATATAATTTAATATATATTATTAATATATATATACATGGAGTATAGTGTAGGTAGGGCATCGGATCCGTTATACCATTACCTACGTTCTAGCTAGTTTTGTATGAGAATATATCAGGAGTAAAGGTACCTCTGAGTATTTAAACTATTTATTTATTCATGTTATCATATATATGCATCACCTTATATAAAGTATTATTATCTGAGTATTATTATATTTATTTATTACCTTATTACGTTTATATCATATATATTTTGTATAGGATTTCCATTTGATTATATATATACTATCTTCTTTTGTTCAAATGGGACTATTTAATATAGATGTGTAGATAGTTGGCCTAGCTCTTTGTTATAACCTACGTATCTCTCTCATGGTCATAAGATTACTCCATATTATTTAAATAATAATAAAATATATTATATATAATATATATTATATTAATATAATAATATAGTATATATATATATATATATATATAATAATATATATAATATAATTTATTAATATATCAATTGTATATATTATATATATATATAATATTATATATTCTATATATAATATTATATATATATTATATATATATATATATATATTTAATATATAATATATTATATATATTATATTCATATTATATTTAAGTCAATACCTTACTTATATTAATTATATTATTTATTTATATCATATATAATTATAATATTAATAAATATTATATAGTGAGATAATATATTACCTAGAGGGTAACCGCATATTTATTTACAGGTCCTGAGGTACAGGGCACCGGTATATTAATATACTATTATTCGGGTACCTTAGCACAGTTCTGAGTGAGCGGTCACTTAGATAAACCTTATTTTACGACCTTCAGTATTTAACTAATCTTATCAATATTAGTACTTGTACGGTATATTTTTAATATATAATTTATATATATTACTCATACCATGAGTAAATATATACATACCTATACGATATATATGAGACTGAATATTATATATATAAATATATATAGTATATACTATAATTATATATATATATATACTATCATGGAGTTAGGTATATATATTATATTGCGGTCACGTATATTCTGAGTGTTTTACACTACACAGACATCTCGATTAATCAATACCTAGTTATTGCGCTAAACTTTTATCGATATAATATATATACGTAATATATATATAGGTATATCCGTATATTCTAGTATATAGTTCATACTATAGTCATACCACTACCTAGTTGTTATTCAATATATCTATACCTATATATATATATAGTATATATTATATATATATATTACTATATATATAGTGTATATATATATATATATAACGTATATATCTATCTATAGTATATATATAGAGAGGTGATATATATATATACTATATGATATATACTATTAAAGTATTTAATTAACTGATAATATGTAAGCTTATTTGATCATTACATGCTTCCACGATAATTTAATATATATATATTATATATATATAATATATATATATATACTATTTGATTTTTCACATATACACTTATTCTCATTCTCACATATACTATATACTGTTAGTCGGTTAGTATAATTTACATTAATATGCTTATTTAGATATCATTTTATTTATACTATATTATTTAAGTAACTTTTTTATTTATTTTTTAAATACTTATAATAAATTATATATATATATCATATTACGGAGTCTACAATTCTAATTATAATAATTAAAATATTTAGGATATTATTCATTAAGTGCATATATACGTATATAATAGAGAGTATAGTATATATATATATAGTGATGTATATATCTATATATATGACTTATTGTATATAACATTGTAGCTCATATAAGCTATTAGCATTATGACCGTGAGTAACGGGCGCTAGACTCTACGGATATAGTATATATATATACTCGTTAACCGAATATACTTAATATTATTTATCAAAGTTATTTTTAATTGGTATATTATATATTTTTAGTATATATTTTTTAAATTTAAATTTTTTCTATTCGAAATTATAATTAAATAATATATATATAAATTATTATATATATATATGAGATAAATATATAATATATATATATTATATATATATATAATAATAATATATACTCTATATATATAATATAGTATATGAGTTATATATATATATATATATATAAATATATATAATATGTTTATAAGTATATATACCGTTTACCGAGTCGATTTATTGCATACTCACTAACGGGCTGCATCACTCGGGTAACTTCTTGAGGCAACGCATGCTTAAATTTTATCTACTTACTTGTAGTCATATACTTAATTAATACTGTGGAGTCTCTCTTAGTATGATATCTGTATCTTTATTGATATACATAATAATAATATATATCCATCTGTGATATCTCATATATTAAGTATTCATTGACATATAATAGTGCCTATAAAATGATCAATCTCAATCTTTTCCAGTGCTACTTTCATTTAGTAACAATATATAATAGGATATAATTAATCTAAATATATATATAGCTGACGTTTTTCCAGAAATAGTGACCTCGAGACGCTAAACAATATTTTAACCTTATTTTCTTCCCTAATGTAATAATAACGCTTTATTATCACGAGTGAACATTGTGAGGAATATTACATTATGTACTAATATATCATAGATAAACGTAAAATATTTATCTGAGATAACCTGGATATAATCAGTAGCTAGAGCGTGATCACGTACTAGGATAGCTGGCATTAGTGAGAATGACAATACTCTTACATGGGCTGATATAATATGATGGAGGAGGGATATAGGGGGGCACTTGAGTCCCCGTATCATTAGGTTTTACACGACAATCACACAGATAAAATGATGATAAATCATACTTATATATATATTATTTTGTCCAAGACCGGTTTTATAAGAGGTTTATTATAAGTAGAATTAAATAGAACTTGAAAAAAAGATACATATCAAATTTACGAATATATATAGATAAGTGATAAGTAAAATGTAATATATATTAATTATATAAACTAGTATTATAATAAATTATTATAGTTAATATATATATATATAGTTATTATATTATATAATATATTTATATATTATGAGTAATATATATATATATGATGTATATTTATATATATTTAATAATATAATTAGTATATTATTATATATATATATAATATATATTAATATATATATATATATATAATATTATCATTAATATCGTTCACAAATATGCATTAGAGCGTATTATATATTAATATATATAATATATAAATTATATTATATATATATTATAATATAGAAATTATATATTTCAAATAGTATATATATTACTACTTTGCTAACCCCTACATAATAGCTATCTACCTGCCTACGATCACTAATAATTATATAGACTTACTTATACTTATATTGATTCTATTAATTTATTATGATGTAAATTATATATCAGTATCTATTGTTAATCTTAAGTATCTCTTAATATAAAAATAGTAACTAAATTATTTAAATAACTTATAACGAAAGTTAATTTATAAGCATACATAATTGTAAAAAATTTAAATGTGGTATTATAGAAATAGATGTTTTAGTTTATGGTAACAAGTATTCTTCCGTGAGAGATCGACATGCATACCTACCGTTTTAATTTAAATCCTCAGAAAATCGAGGTAGGTTATATATAATGATAACAAATATAGGGTATATACTCAGTATAACACCTGTAAATACTATGGGAGTTTATTCACTTAACGTGACGTATAGATAAGTATTATGACGTACCAAAACGGAATAGCTCCTGCACACCACGCTAAATGCATAATATGTTAGCGTATCAAATATAACTTTGAGTTAGTGTACCGCATTTAGTATCATCTGGTGCTGTTCTCATAGCTACACAGCAGCACGAGAACTTAGCTTCATGAGAGAGGAATATATATACCTGACTAATAATAGCTATATATATAATATAAAGTATTTCTATATTATATACAGGTTTTCAAAGTTGAGAGAGTTTTATATCTAATATAGTAAGCGGGTCAATCTATATAGTGTATTAGATATGAGAGGATTGATAGATGTACGTTTAACTCCATCACTAAATAATAGATATAGCTCATATCCATCAGTCACCTATGTCAGTTCCCTAGCCATCCGCATACCTAGCAGTGCGTCACTAGGCATTAATAGGATTCTAACACTAATATATAGCTACTTTGGTGTAACGAGAGTAAATGAGACCTTCTATCTTGGTGTGATCAGGGTAGTCTATGAGGAATTATTTCCTATCTATTACGTGGAGGTTAGAATTGTAGGTTGTTAGTAGGAGGACCGTATTAGAATATATATTAAGCATATGGACTGCTGATGCTGAAATGTAAAAGCTCAGCACTCCTTCTCTCTCACCCCTACGTTAAGATATCTTTTCCTTTCTTTAGGATATGTTCAAATCATTTGATTTGAACTTTTTCATAAAAAATATAATACACCCCTCCCTTTTCCCCCGCCCTAAAACGATGATTAGGTAGAGTGTTAGGCATATGGTTAAGTATTGGTAGGATTATTTATGGGCAAAGATTGTGTAGTCTTCTATATGTGAGACTGTCTTTATTATGGTTTTCCGAGCGGACTGGAATATTGTGGTTTTGAATTGTGTGTGATAGGTGCCGCATCTACTATGAATCCTTATGAAGAAGTACATTTGAGGATTGGAAAGGTATATATCAATCTTGCAGTAGTTTTGTTATAAAATATTCATATGTCATTTTTTTTTTATATATTATATTATCTTTATAATTATATTTTTTTTTGTGTATTAATATTTGTCAAACTAACTTTCTTTATTTTCAGTATATTTTTATAAAAACCTTTTCGCGTCGACACGATCGATGCGGAGCGTTGCCGGCAACTTTGCAGTTGATAATCCGCGGAGGTTTGATGTGTTGCATACTCAGGCTAGATCGGGGACGCACTAGCGGCTATCCCCGTTTTTATAACGAGGTGTGGTTATTGGTGTCGATCGCAGGGTACATACCTCCTTATATATCAGGCCGGAGTGTGCCTCACGATCACCTCCTGATATATTAATAACACTATGATTTAAATATATATATAATACACTATTTATATTTAAATAGTTAATATTTTTAAATTATATTATATAATAATGCTTGATATAATATATATATATATAATATATATTATATTATATATATATTTATATATATATATATTATATAATTATATATTTAAATATATTATATATATTCTATATGTATATATATATATATATATTATAATAATAATATATTATTTTTATCATTTCATATATTATTTATTATATACATTATTATAATAACCTATAAATAATTATATATATTAGCCTATAATTATTATGAAATTTCATTTAAAATAATTCATAATTAATAGGATTTAATAAATATATTATTTAATAATTTAAAATAAAAGGTTAATTATTTGGTGTCCTTAAAAATAAATAAATAAATAAAGAATAAGTATTATAATAAGAAATCAATAAATAAATTATTATATCTCACCAGCTAACGTTCTATATAGTAGTAATTTTAAGAGCTACGTACGTTTAGAATATATATATATATAACTATATAGTGTTAGAATTATAAATATAGGAGTTTACAATATATTATAAATAATGTAACTATATTTATAAAACAAATGATACAGCGGTCAGGTTTTATTATCATATGTATTATTATAAATTTATATCCAACTTACACAGTCGTCCTTCCGTAGATAGTCAGTCCTATTATTGCTATATCCATATAATATATATTATACATATAGCGGTATTGGCAAAAGAATAATAAATATAAACTTAAAAATTGCATATATATATATATAAAGTTATAAATAAAATATTAAATACTTATTATGGTATAGTCATTATTAATGTTTCTAATATAGTATTTAATAATATTAAATAAATTAGAATAATAAATTGCAAAAAATAAATTATAATATGTACCAATATTATATATATAAATACATATATGTTATTAATATATATATTATATTATATTATATATTAAATACATTATATAGTAGTTATATATATATTAGTATATACGTATATGTATAATATAATATATTAGTAATGAGAAATATAATTACTAATGATATTGTGGTAGACTAAGGAGTCATGTATATCATAAGTTCTGATTATACATAATAATTATATATAATACCGATAATATTTATGTATGTATTTATATTTATATAAATAGCACCAACTATAACAGTAATTACTGAGAATATCCCTTCTAGTCATTAACATATATCTATACCTTAATATCATTCTTCGACACTAATGATTACTCGAATTTTTTTTTATATGTGTACTTACAAAATTATTGAGGCTAAACTTAGTAAAACATTTTCTAAATACATAATATATATCCTCATGATTAATTATTATAATTAAAATAATATTATATACATTTTATCATACAACTAAATACATTTTTAATTAAGATTATATTAGTACATTGTCTATTTTATTCAATCTTTATACTTAAATTATTTTTTTGCCTCAATATATTAAGATTGCTACATGATGTCTTACTAGGTTGTTGTTATAGTAATAAAATTATATTCCTAATATTATTTTATTCATACAAATATAATATTTATTATAGCTTATAAAATAACTTTTTAGTCAGTAAAGCAATTTTTAACCCCGGGCTTGTGCAAAACTTTACACCCTTTATTATTAAGAGTAATTAAAAATGTGAGTTATTTATTTGACAACTTTATATATCACTCAGGTAAATAAATTATTTATAATATAATTATGATTTCAGGGGGTTTAATAAAAGTATTATAAGATAATGATACACCTAAGATATACCGCTATGAGGGTTCGTAGAACCGTAACCTCACTCACTATCAAGTTGTCATAACGAGGATACGACTTGAGTTAACTGTATAATCATTACCTATTATATTTATGCCTAATCTAATAACTGTGTACTAGATAAAATCCATATTAGCTCATTAGTAAATTTTAATTTAGAGAGAGAGATGAAAATAGCATATATATATAATATATATACCTATATATATATATTATACCTATATATATATCAATTTGAACAATAAGTAAGAAGTTCTCAGTGATTTATTTAAAGTATTATTTCAGTATAATATAGCCGGCACCAGCTATTATTATATTTATACCTGAGGATAAGAGTATACGGTATATATATATATATAAATATCACTGAGGCAACTTATAGAGCATAAATAATATTAAATAAATTACGAATATGCAGATATATGTATTATATATATTAATATATCACGGTTATCTCCTATATTTATATTATATATATATTATAATTATATTATTATTTTATATATATATATATATTATTATTTATATATAATATATATATATATTAATATATATATTATTGTTAATAATATTATATATATATCTTATTATATATTAATTAATATTATATTTCTATATAATATAATATCTATATCATATACTATCAAAAAGGCGACTCCTGCATTCGTGATACTTATTACGTGCTCACACGAGTAATCAATTACAGAAACTATCTATTTTTACAATTTTTTATTAAAAGGTTATTCTAGAGAGATAAAATATTTTCTTATTTTTTTTTTACATTACTTCTCGTAAAATAATATAAAATGATTTATGAATTTTAAAATCGAAAAATATAAGTATAACCCTATTAAATACGCTTTTAACCCATTAAAAATGCGAGGCATCTCTGCTCAAAGAGGAGAGCGGGGAACGTCGGACGGTTTTCCGAATTCTGAATTTGCAGTACAAAATTTGTTTATAACATAGCCTGTTTATAATATGTTAAATACTATAACATTATACATATTATACTTTTTATAACAAAAATATTTAACAAAAATAGTTAAATTATTTAAAAAATTCTAAAAATCCTTATCAATAATTGAAGTTAAATTATTCATAGTTTATTATAATTATTATAAACTTTATACTATTATCAATAACCATGAAACAACCAAAGAAAACGTTTAATACATAGACTTTTTTAGAAGGAATAACTCAAGTATATATATATATATCATATATATTTATATCTAGTAGTATATATATATATATATACTATATACTATATTATATATATATTATATATACTTATATATATTATATATATATATAGTATATATATACTATATATATCTACATATATATATATATATATATATTACTATATATATATGATATATATATAATATATATATATATATATATATATATATAATATCTATATATTTATATATTATATATGATATATTATATTATAATAATACTATAAAAATATATATATATATATATATATATTATATATATATTATATCTATATATATCTCTACTACTATATATAATATATATTATAATATTATATATGATATATATATTATTTATACTACTGCTATCTGGTATGGTCCGGCGCTCTCGCTCGTGGTGAGCTCGGCCTTTGCCCAGGGCGAGCGGGCCCCAAGGTCGAGACTGGGTGGGCGAGAGCGTGACGTTCTTCCTCTATCCCTTTAGCTTCGTCTCACTCCAGCATGTTCAATGCGTACATTGGTAGTGGTGCCTTGCTACGCGGTAGTAAGGAAGAAGGGATATTGCAAACGAAAAGTGACCGCGCCCTTTTTGAACCTTTTTTGACCGCGACCTTTTTGAACCTCTTACCTTTATGGGCACCTGAATTTTTTACCTACTCTTTTTTGGGCTTTGAGTTTTTTGAGAACCGGATTTATTTTTGAGAACCCGGATTTTTTGAGAAATCCGGATTTTGAAAACCGGAATTTTACCCCACCCTAAAATTTGAGTAACCCGAATTTTTTGTGAGAAACCGGATTTTTTGAGATCCAAGTTTTTTGAAGACTACCAGGAAAAATTTTCCACATACCTATAATATTATATTTTTTGAGAGAACTCCTCAGGATATGTATTTATTTATTAGTATTAGACAACTTACTGTGAGAATTGAGACATAACCGGTATAGACATTTTTGAGAGAATAACCACGTATATTTAGTAGAGAGCCAGATCAGAGAAGAAAACGCAGCAGTTAGAGTAGTGAGTATGAGAGAAGGGAGACGACGAGAAGAGATGTATGATGAGAGTAGAGGAGTGAGTAACCACAGAATTTACTAGTGAGTCGACCATACTTGAATATATGAGAGATCCCAATATTTATCATTATATTGAGTACCCAATAATTATTTTTTATTAGGAGAACTATTTTTTACTCACGATAGATAATACTCCTAATTTTTATTTGGTAGACCTAAATTTATTTTGAAGAAACTAAATATTTTTCGTGATATACATATAATAATACCCATAATATATATATATTTATATAGATATAGTATAGCTCAAACTATACTCATTATCTCATGATAAAATATAAAGAAACGTAGGTTACATGTGATAGTATATATCACCTAATATAAATATACGTAAGATATATATATTAGTGTTAGCCTGTATTATATATATTATATTATCCTAGTTATATATTATAGTATATTATATAATATAGTATACTATATATATATATAATATATTCAGTACGACTCGTGGTCAAAATTCGTGGTAGGCAAATCAATTATAATATAAATATATATATATATATATATAGTATATATTATATATATATATAATATATATATATATATATAATAGAGGTACTATAACGAGAGAGGAAGCGACACGTATGATATGTCGATGCGAGTATATATATAA
>JABUQX010089255.1:5000-7500 GCA_015478945.1 Trachelipus rathkii | reverse complement strand
AAATCGTCTTTATACAAAACGCTATGCTTAAAACTCATTAAACAAATATTTCGAGAGAATATATTTCCGAAAAAAGTAAAATTATAATTCAGACAAATCATTTTTGTTTTAGTACAAAGGGCTAGTGAAGAATGAAATATCTTTAAATATTTATTATTATTATTAAAAAAAAAATTAAAAAAAATAAATCATTTATGCGATCAACCAGTTTTCAATTAGTTTGCTCATAATTAACATATTATTACCAAAAATTAACATTCTCTATAGTAAATAAATATTACTACAATTAGTAATTGTAGTAAAACATAGCTTAGGTAGCAATTTTTTTTAAATCAAACTACTAGCATGATTAACTATAGCTATTTAGTAATAACAATAGTTTCTTTATAAAACTGTAATTTAATATTATAGCTCATCAAAAATAACTATCAACCATTACTAACAGTTATTTAAACTACTATCATGGTGTCATAGGAACTTTTGTTGTTGTTAAATATATAAATATAAATTTATATATTATATATATATATATATATAACTATATATATATTAATATAATATATATCAACATTATATATTGATAAATCTATTATATAATTATATATATATCAGGGTGTTCAAAAAATTCTACTAAACACATTGACTGATCTTTTGTTTTTTTCAGGTGTAACTACTGTAACAGAATGGCAGGAGATCAACTTAGCTTTGAAGAGAGAAAGTTTGTCCTTAAATGCTATTGGACCACCGGAAACGCCACGGAAGTGCAAAGACGGTTCAGAAGGGAGTTCGATAAACCACCACCAACGCACCGGACCATTGCCCGCATCAGAGAGAAATTTGAAGCAGATGGAACCGTTCACAACGTCAACAAGAAACGTTCTGGATGACCACGGACATCCACCAACCCTGCAAAGGAAGAGCAGGTACAGGAAACCCTCATCCGATCCCCACAGAAATCTCTACGACAAACGGTTCGGGAGACACACATCTCAAAAGATAGCGTCCATCGCATCTTGAAGCGTCTACGCTGGAAATGCTACATACCAAGACTACTGCATGGCTCCCAATGAAGATAATCAGGACCGGTGACTTCAAATTTTGTGAATGATACCTGGGCTAAGATGTGCAGAAGATGCTGGGTTTCTACAAAAAATTGTCTGGAGTGATGGGGCACCTTAAATTAAATGGCATCGATTTAATCGCAATAATATGTACCTACTGGGGTCCTGTTAAGTCCCATTGTTAAAGCTGAACACCATTTTAACCTACCAGGGGTAACAGTTGTTTGTGGTGGGATTTCAGCATTGGGGCATCATAGGATAGTTTTTTTTACGGAACGGTTTTTCGCATGGGGACAGGTCCTAAACTTGCTTGAAGGAGTCGATCCGGTCCACACATTGAACGAGATGTTTGATGATAACGACGTGATTTTACTTTCAGCAAGATGGAGCACCTCCCCACTACCATCGCGATGTAAGAGCTGACCTCGATGCAGCATTTCCAAACACATGGATTGGACGAAGGGGTAGTATTGAATACCTTGCGCGTTCCCCAGATCTCACGCCAATGGACTTCTTTTTATAGGGATACCTCAAGGACAGAGTTTATCACTTCAATCAGAGAACGATAAAATTTGCATAAAATTTTTAAAATCGGAAAGATAATGTCGCGAACATTCCAAATGAAAACTGGTTTTCGTGTCGTTTGCGACCTCCATTGGTTCGTGTTAGCAGACTGTGTCTGGACAATGGCGTCATCATTTTATACATGGTGATGTTCTGTAATTTAAGCCTTTAAACTTGTCACTTTGTTCATAAATAAAGTATGTAAAGTCTTTCAAAATTTTTAGTACATTATTTTTGAGACACCCTGTATTTATATATTATATATATATATATATATATATATATACATATTTTATATATAGCATAGAGATACACTATAGATATATATATAGATTATAGAACCATTGATATAAAAATAGACAAATATAATATATAATATATATATATATATTATATAATAATATATATTTAAATATATATTTATAGAGATATGTACTTTTAAGAAAAATACAAGCTTTAAATTTATAAATATACATTTATATATATAATATATATATATATATATATATATATATATATATTATATATATATATATATTTATATATAAACTAGGATAATATATATATATATATATATAAATATTATATATATACAGTATACTTAAGTAAAACAGTTAAAAAAATAAAATATGAAATACTGTAATTTAAAACATTGCAATATAATTATAATTTATTGTTTTAGTTCGAATAACTAAGAAGTATCGTTGACAAAGCAGTTAAATATATTATAATTATTACAATAATTATACCGTTTTATTATAATTTCAATAATAAATTTATTTCGTTAATAATAATAATAGGTTTGACCAAGATTATAATCACATTTTGTTATTGAATGTTTTGTCATAATTGCACCACAACCACTTTCGAAGCAG
>JABUQX010089254.1:17500-23117 GCA_015478945.1 Trachelipus rathkii | reverse complement strand
TGAAAAGGTTTACTAAAAATATTTTGTAGGGAGTCAAACTTAAGTGTAAATTTAAACTGTTTTTTTTTTATATTATACTTAATAAAAAATTGCCTTTATTTTCAATTAGTTGCATACTTTTAGTGAAGCTTTAGAATTTTTTAGGTTGATTATTTGTGCATTATTCGGGTTGCTAACGAAAATAAATAAATAAATCATCATCTGTCCCTTGCTTCCCCATAACTGGAGGTGTGGTGCTCGAACATGTACCGCAAATCTGAGGCAGGCATGAGCAATTCTAGGGTACAAATAAGTTTTCAGCGGGACCCAAACTCAGTTACCACTGCCCACATTTAATCGCCTCTTTCGACACGCAGAACGTACAGTGTGGAAATTCTCTCTCCCCCACGCACAGGGATATTTTTTTTCCTTGAGTAGGTGTACAGGAGCCACCATTATGCATCAATAAAAAGCGGCGATACTGAGTCAGAAAACAACCTACAGAGGTAACACAGACTGGACGCATGAAAATGGGAATTCAGGAATTAAATTTTGAAAAGCAGAGTCAGTTCCCGAAGGAAAGCAAAGATCGCGTCACTGGTTCAATGGGATGATTCTGACAATATAAATGAGGCTGTATTGGAAAAGTATGGTGTGTAACATGGGGAAAAACCGGTTTTGGAAGCTGTAAGAGCCTCACAACCCCCGAGAAAATGGCGTACCGAAAGTAGGTTCTGGGAACAGCAGAAAGGTCATATAGTGGGATCCTCCCATGTCATGAGATAGCTATGTGATGCATTAGTATGAATAACTGTAATGAATAACTGTTTTAAATTGCTTTGATGTTTACCGTATATAACATATCTGTTCTAAGACGGTGATCTAATCGATCACACTGAGTAGGAAAAAAAATCCAAAAACAAAATTTCTGACACTTGTGTAATCATCATGTTCATCTGCTTGTTCAAAGTCCGTTTCTCACATTCATATGTAACAAAGTTGACAATTCATAATATTTAGTACAAACAAAATTAATTAACAGACTATGATGTTTGTTGCTTAGAAGCAGATCTGCTCTAAGTGAGCAAACTCATATGTTACATCGAAATAGGAAATAAGATATGTATTCAAAATATACATAACACTACCATCAGTTACAACCAGTGAACGCATCCAACAAATTAAATAAACAAAAACACTTAACAGACTAGCATTGAGTGGACTGTAAAGTCTTTGCTAGTCAGTGTTCTGTAGTCCTGTAGTTATTATTATTATTATTATTATTATACAAAATGTGTCTGACGCCAGTACATTACAAATTTTTTTTTGAAAAGCTAGATAGTCTCTACAAAGACTGTTCACTACCATATAGGCTATATAAACACCTTAAAAAAAATAAAGATATAACATTCTTATATCTTTCTCTCCAATCCCTTTTTTCCTTCCACATTATATTTTATTCCTTTTACATCAACTCTATTCTTTGTAAATACATCCGCCAATTGATGCCTTGTATCCACCCATTCAACCTTAGAAATCTTCCTCTCTTCTATCATCCACTTAATAAAAGCTATATCTATTCTTAGGCATTTACTCACCACTTGTGTCACTGAGAATATTGCATTCTTTAACGTTTTACTATCCGTATATACATCCAACCTATCACCACCAACAATTTCATTCCAACATATGTACCTGCTTATTTTCCCTCAATAAAAGCAATCGCTTCAGCCCGAATTGTAGATCTTGCAACTCTTCTCATACGCCTAGACTTCTAAGCAATCGAATATCTATTCACTTTAATGTCTTTTAATGCAACAATTTAAACCACTTGCAGACTAACACTCCCTTCCATACCATAAGAAGCATCCGTATACACCCTCCATTTAATCTTACCTTACCTAACACACTCAACCAATCCATTTTTTTTTTTTTTTTTTTTTTTTTTTTTTTACACGATTACATCAGGCCACTCACGGGGCTGGGCCCTTTTCAAGGATGGGCAGGAAAAATAATAAAATACTGAAAAGCCAAACACCCAAGCCCCGCGCCCCGTATAGCGCATAATCTCTCAGGTGAGGCCAGACGTGGGTTTGTTTAAAGAGAGGAAGATTATAAATACAGTGAAGAAAAACAGAGATGCAAGATTCCACAGAACAGAAAGTGTTGAAAGGAGGGCACCACAACGAAGGAGTCTGGGATATTTTCAATGCTCACGCCAAAATTCATGAGAGCATTGGCACCCCTTGTTGTATTTACGAGGCGACCAATGGAGGGATGAAATGCGAGCGGCCCAACCTCCCAGAGCATCTATCCGTTGTTAAGTACCTATTTAGAAAAAAGATTTAGGGCGCAGCCAAGCCGTCACAAGTCACCAGAGATAGAGAGAGGGACAATAAGTAGTCTTCGTAGCTTAGACTCAAGCTCTATCCAATAGAAGGGGTGGGAGCCCGGACCCCCCCAGATTGTTAGGAAGAACCAGCTTACTTGCCAAACAGGGGCGAATAAGGGCCCTTAATATAACTGAGTAGCTGCCTGTTATGAAAAAAAAATTCCCGCAAACCTGAATGTTATGCCAGTTTTCTTGAGGCCACCTTAGCAACCGTTTTAATGTGATATGAGGGTTTTCAAGATAAATTTTTGTTTAAATGGTGTCAGACCAAGAGATGTTTATCTTGTCAACAGGTGAGACGTTGTAGTACCGTTCAAAAAAAATAGGAAAGTTTACACTATTGCTTGCGATCGTTTAGTAAAGTAACTGATGGTTTTCTGGGAAATAAAAGAATCTTTACATGGTTGCTGTGCCCCCCACCGGGAAATCCCATCCCAATGTCGGCAAGAATAGAATCAGAAAACATTTGAAGACGAGAGGCAACTCTAGATTGCAAAGAGGGTGCAGATTTTTGAAATGAGTTGGAACAATAGAGAGTTGAGTCGTCGGCATAAGACTGAACAGACTTAGAAATACAGCTGAGAGATCGTTGATGAAAAAAAGAATAAAGTTTTGGAAATAAAACAGAACCTTGAGGAACAACCACAATTAACAGGCAAATGAGGAAGAAGTCGCTCCATCAAACAGAACTACGAGTGCTAATATGGAGCGACCAGAGAAGAAAACTTGACAAGAGTAAGCAAAGAGAAGATGGAAACCCAAAGGAAGGGAGCCTTGAGAGTAGCGACGCATGCCGTACTCGATCAAAAGCCTTTGATATATTGAGTGCCACCCCCCAAGACTCCCCATAGTCCTTTAAGGCCAAAGACCCATAAATTAGTAAGATAGGATAGTATGTCACGCAGTGACCTCGAGCGTCGAAAGCCATACTGATGATCTGAAAGAAGGGGATGAGACTCCAGATGATCCAGGAATGAGAGTTAAGAAGAGTTTTCAAAAATTTAGACAGAATACAAGTGAGAGCTGATTAGGGACGATAAGTTAGAAGGATCAGAGTCGGCTGCCCGTTTTCGGGATTGCGTTTGCGAACATATTGCGAAGCTCCTAGCACTGAGGAAATGAAACTAGTATATGATGGCATTAGAGAAGTAAGAGTTGAACGAAACAGGGCCACTCGAAAGCACACTCCCTCAAAACACGTGCCGGAGGATCCATCCGGTCCAACTAGCCTTCCTGACACTTGCCTAGATCTCAGAGATTCCCAATGCACCCATCATGCGTAAATCACGGTAGAGCATAGGAAACCTGAGAGGAGAAGAAGGCAGGAGAGGCATGCCGGAAATCCCTCCAGTTTAAAAAGTAGATGAAAAAAATAAGGAGGCCGAAGAGATTAGCCTTTTCAGCAGTAGAGTTAGCTACAGAACCGTCCGAGCGAATAAGTGGAGGAAAGCAGATTTTACAAAAAGTTGTTAAGATGTTTTTGGCAAGAGGCCAGAATTTTATTTTTTCATCAGTAGGAGAGCCAAGTAGGTTGTCGCACTTTTCTAGTGTGACAGCGCGCTTAGCCTGTCGAAGAATAGCTCTGCAACGATTTCCGAGCAGAATGGAAATTAGTAAGAGTGAAAGAAGAACGACAGTTTTTCCATGCCCGATAGGGAATGTCTCTCCCTGAATGGAGCGAGAACATTCTCCATCAAACGCAGGATTTTTGTGGAGGGGAAAAAGAGTTAGTTGAAGGATGGAGAATGAACCCGCTCATACGCTCGACGATTTCGGCCCCTACCTTTTCAGTTGACCGACAGCGATCTCCTTTCCTGAGTCAAAGCAAGATTCACTCCAAGCATAGTTGGGCAAAGAAACGACGCAACCCCCCCCAATTAGCCCGATATTAAAGTTTGCCAGAAAAGTGCGTTTGTGGCCATTGCGGTGGAGTCGCTGGAGACAAAAAAGTTTTAAAATTAAGAGCTACAAGATGTTGGTCAGAGTTACCGATAGGAGGGAAATGGGATTGTATTTATTGATCTATAACGAGAAGGAGTAGTGGGTGAAACATAAACAAGCGTGTTCAAGAATTGTTAGGACGATCTTGTTATGTGTGTAGCGTTTCTTTAATTAACTGTTCCAGATCGTTGAGAATACTGAATGTTTTGGCCTCCTCCCCTCCTGCATCAGTATGAGAGGAGCCCAACCACTCACCTAAATAGATGATCTCAGCATTTGGGTGGGAAGAAGTAACAGTCTCATGAGAAGTGTATGATAAATTCAAAAAGGAGGTGAAAATCTGTTCCCGTTAGGGGAGCAATAGCAGAAACACAAGATAATGGTAGTAGTAGGGAGAAAGATTTTAAGCCACAGAACATCGAAATTAGGAGATTCAAGATTCTCAAGACGTGTTACAGGAGTGTTAATGTTTATATAGGCACAGACTCCACCATTTAGTCTGAAATTATAGAAAAGGTTATAGTTGGAGATATATAAGATTATAAGCTAGCTCATTTCTTCCACTTTCCCCCTTTAAAAAACTAACTTCTATCACTCAGATTATAACACAAATCAGGCCTCGCTTGTCCACTCAACCAATTCATCTGACCAACCAAAGATCTATACATAGCTAATTCCTTTTCTCCATTTTCTTTTCACACACACACAAAAAAAAGTTTTTTTTTTCGAAAAACTTATACTCCCAATATAATTATCCTGCTTCAACCAATCTTTCTGTTCATGAATATTCTCACCTATATATTTAAACTCTTGTACATCTTACGACCCTATTTCAAGCATTTCTATCATACCTTTAATAACAATGTCCATAAACCTCTTAGAACCACCAAAACAAAAATCATCCACATGAGTAGACATGATCCCCTCCAAACGATTTCCATTCTTCCACATAAATAAAGTAGGTTCAAGCTTACTTTTCAGACCACCCAATTCAACAATCACTGCAACCACTTTATCATACCAAGCTCTTGCAGCGTCTTTTAACCTACACACATTCTTCTTTAACTCCCAGATACATCCTCCTTCTTTTGCTTCTTTCGGAGGAATCACATACATAAGCCTTCTGATTTATATCCCCTTGCAAATACGCTGATTTAGTATCAATACAGTTACACTCCCATCACTCTTTTTTAAAACACTTAAACACAGTCTTAATACCTCCCCTGAACAAGTTGGTGCTTCAGTTATTAATCGTCTCCTTCTTCAAAACCTCTCGCAGCCAATCTCGCCTTACACACTTCATTA
>JABUQX010089254.1:0-15000 GCA_015478945.1 Trachelipus rathkii | reverse complement strand
GAGAGAGAGAGAGAGAGAGAGAGAATGAGAGAGAGAGAGAGAGAGAGAGGAGAGAGAGAGGAAGAGAGAGAGGAGAGAGAGAGAGAGAGAGTGCAGAGACATGAAGAGAAAGAATGAAAGAGAGAAAGAGAGAGAGAAGAGAGAAGAGAGAGAGAGAGAGAGAGAGAAGACAGAGAAGAAGGCAGAGAGAGAGAGAGGAGAGAGAGATGAGAGGATTGAGAGAGAGAGAGAGAGCAGAGAGGAGATGAGAGAGAATGAGAGGAGGAGAGAAGGAGAGAGAGACTGAGAGAGGAAGATGATCAGAGTGGCTTTTTTTGTAGTAAGACGAGGAGAGAGAGTGATGAGTGGACTATATGAAGGATAGATATATGAGCGGTTGTGGAGAGGAAGAGAATTGAGGAGAGAAGAGATGATAGATGAGGGATGAGAGAGAGAGATATCAGGAGAGAGAGACCGAGAAGAACTTAAAAAATTACTATATTTTGTTTAATAATTTTAGTCTATAATTTTGATAATTTGGGTCTTATAGACAAAATCTTGTGAAATCTGATTGCCGGAAAATTTAGTTAATATTACTAATTGGCATCTGTTGCGTCATATATCTATAATAGCTTCCTGAGAAGTGAGGAGTTGATCCCTTAGATAATTAAACATAGATGTGATTTGTGTGGTGATGTTATTTCGTAATGGGTTGTTTTGCCCAAATTTTGTAAAAATGATTACTAAAAGAAAATAACATAGTGTTTCTTATTAAACCATTCCATTTGCCAGACTTAGTAAAGGAAAAAAACTCATTTTAAATACTGCAAGTCCATCTCCAAATATAAAAATCCATTAAAGTTATAGTAAATAAACGAGACCAGATCTTAATAGAGTCATTCGCTAAGAAAGAAGGAAAGAAAGAATTCATCTTCTTTTCAATAGTTGTTGAGTACAGTTATTTTGACATTAATTGGTGTGTTGGTGTATACCGATTTTTTCCAATTGATCTATTGATGATTATATAGTATATGTGATGTTTTGTATTATTATGTATAGTAGTGGTGTATATATATATATATATATATTAGTATATAGTATGTAAATATATATATTATAATTATTTTTATAATATGTGTATATATACTACTTTAAGTAGTGAGGTATGTAGGTATATTCGTGGAAAGTGTATATTAGTATGTATTGATTTAATTTGTTATTATGAGGTTTTTAGTGATTATATATCAGTTTTCATACTTGTTGGATTAGGTTATGGTGACGTCTGCCCTCATTGGTTTTTGGTCACGAGGCCGCTATTTCTGGAGTGGGGGGTGATTTATATGATATTATTATGTAGCGGTTTTATGTGTTATGGTTTAGGTAGTGTGGGGTGTTTTTATTGATAGTTGGTTGTTGTTGCCTTGTGGTATATATTTAAGTATATATATAGTGATGTGATGAGTATGAGTATATGTAGGCTATATTTATGATAATGAGTAGTGATATAATATATATATGTTATATATATATATATATTATAAAATCTGTATAATAGTCAATATTTAGGACCAGAGGGGTATATATATATGATCTGGACGTTGCCTGGGAAAGTCGCATTTAAAATTGGAAGGATGAGAAGAAAAGAAAAAGAAAAAAAAGCAGAGAAATGTTAGGAGGAGATTAAAAATTCAGAAGTTTTCACCGATCTTGATATGGAAAAACATTGCGAGTTTGACATCTTGTATAAGGATTATGATATGGTAGGATATGGTCAAGTATGTTTGATATACAATTGAAATATATGGAAATATATATATCTTACATTTAATAAAATATACAATTAATTTTTTTTAGTCCCAATAATAATTAGTCAAATTAGATAATCTTACCTAGAAATAGTATTCTTATAAACATAAATGGTGGTGTAATGCATCAAAATGATAACAATTGAGTGTTCTTTGAAAAAACAGTTGTTTTAATTTTCGATAGTGTATTGTTGATATTGATTATATATGGAAGATGGATATTCGGCATGTGCCAGTTCTTATGAAAGATTTTCTTCACAGAATGTCTATGGAACGACAGGGGCTGAGCAATCACCGGCACTTCTTAACTTTTCTTGCTTTGAACTACTTCCATTTGGGTGGCTTTATGAAGCTAGTAATCACGATCTTTCTAGAAGGATCAATTTTTCGAGTGGGATAATGTAAGGAAGATTGCTAGGTCTCACTTGAGGTTTTTGAAGGGGTTGAATTGGATATTACCTCTCACCTGTATGAGTTCATAGTGAGAGCTAGAAGGGAAACTTATAAATGAACCATCTGCACTCGAGTAAGATATTGTTGTCTAGTAGTGCTGGTGAAGGTCGTTTGTGTCTCTGATGCCTAGAAGAAGGTAATGTTATGGTGTGCGTGAGAGCGTGAGTAGGGCGAAAAAATCTTTATTCTGGTTTGATGTATAGTATGTATAATAGGTATACTATATTAAGATGTGGTTATTATATATAGATATAGTATATTAATATAGTATATTATAAAGTTATGGAGTATATATTATTATATAATATTATATTATACTATGTATGTTATAGTATATATATATAGTCAGTGGCTAGTGCGATTCTAGTGCATGCAAGTCATGCGTCGAGCCATGGCTACAAATACCCTTTCCATTAGCTCTTTCTTTCCCTATAAAAAAAAATATGCTTTACAACTTCAAAACAATAAAGAACAGGGAAACAAAATTACGCCAAGTTATGGTGTTAAAAAAAATCTTAAATTCATTTTAAAATTCTTCAATTTTAGGTGTCAACATTATAGTTTTAGAAACTAATGCTAGCATGACCATTATCTCTGCTCATTGAGTAGTCATGTTTAAATAATATCGTCTGCCGTAGCGACCGCCCTTTACCAGCCGGAATTTCCTATTATTAAGACCATTGAACGAATAACACACTCTGTTACTCCTAAAATAGTCATTGACGATACCCAATTATCTTCCCGACTCGGTATATCTCAGCTATTTTTCAGCAGTCGGTCGCTCAATATATTTAGTTGTGACTTATAAGTTAGGTATTTTGATGATAAGTGATAGATAGGAGAGTAATAGTGTGAGTTAGTGTGAGTATATGCTTATTATAGTAGGTTAAGTGAGATGGTATTATTTTTTGTAGAAACCTATAGAGAAATAATATATTAAAACCAAATCTGGCAGTTAATGATTTTAAAGCTGAAGAAGACCCATAAGCATGGATAAAAGATTAATATACGCTCGTGCCAAATTTCGTAACAAAGTTTATCATTTTATATATCTAATTAAGATTATGGGGATCTACTTAGCTATATTTGTCTTTACTCTTATATATTTCGATTTTGATAACTTTTTACAATTTAAAGAATCAATTATATGTGTAAATATTTTGAAAATGAAAATGAAAGAAATAATATAATTAAAATAATAATTAAAAAAATGAATAGGTCTGATGAGATAAGAAGGAGGAGAAGATGATATGTTTTGCTTTGAGCGGACAGTTTTTATATTCAAAGTAACTCAGCAATTCCTTGAAAGCCTGTTAGGCTTATTCAGAGCTTAGGTGATGCTCTTAGTGTTATCATGTTTTTTGTTTGGGTCTTCGAAAATTTTTGAAAGTCTTTCTTTACGAGAAATCTTTTGCTTAAGAATATTGTATAGTGTGCACTGTAAGAATGACCTAAGAGTGGATTGATAGCCGCGATGAATTGTGTTATTGGAAGAGTGCTTTTAAAAAAACAAGATTTAGGTTGATGGAGAAGATTATGAAGAAATAAATTTAAATTTTTTAAAAAGACGGAAGTATTAACTGCCTACCATTTCCAGAACCTAAAAACCATAATGGAAAGAATTTTGTAAGACAGTTTTCAAGATATGTCTTTTTATGAGAAAAAAGGGAAATGGTTGACATGGCCAGGTTGTCAAAATGTAAATAGGCTATTTTTGTAGGCCTTGTTTGATTTTGTTTTCAATCAGAAAAATCTTTTTGGAATGAGGGAGGACCGTAGTTATGTAAATTATGATTATATTACATCGAGCATTGCCAAAAGTACGAAAGATCACAGCGACATATAGAGTCATATTTATTCCGTTAAATATCATTTCGGGGAATGTACGTGTGGGATTTTATCGTTGGGATTGGTAGCCAAAATAAAGATTTACGCGGGATGCCATACTGAACACAATGAAGAAGGTTCTGGCGTAGAAAAAAGAGAAATTCCGCAGGTGAATAGATGCCTCGTCATATCCGTATAGGTCCTATCAATGGAATTTTCTTTGTAGGGCGATAATGAGAAGCAACCATGGAAGTCATAATGAAATACGTTGCTGGAATATGTAGACTTCTGCAGTAATGAGCGGCCGGGGTATGAGCGGGAAAAAATTTAGATAATCGATCCTATGACAAACTAGCGGGACGATTTTCTCTGGGAGTTTCAAAACAGAAAGTTCATAAAATGATTGTAAGTTTGTAATCAATTCAGAAAATGTAATTGCCTTAGGATATCGCATTCTGATAATGGATTCTGCTATGCGAAAGTCATTGCAGATTGCTTATTTAGACGAGACATCCAGACGTTATCAAATAGGTTTCACAGTAGTCTGACCTGTTTATGATACCTACAAAATGATAAATGAAATAGTAGAAAGATTCCTTGGTTTATACAGACTATGAAGATCTTGAACGTGTTCGGCAGGATGCGCTTTAACTCAACATTGTTTTTCGGTGTGCATAGATAAATATTAAGTGAAAGTAATATTAACTTTCTCAAGTTTGAAAGAACGGCTCCTAGAAAACATAGCTTCATGCGGTTTTACAAAGTAAGGGTTAAAGTTGAAAAGTATCCATCTGCAGTTTAGTTTGTACATTGTTTGTGCACAGTATTTTGAATTTGGTGATGCATTCTTGGCTGATTGTCGTGGTTTCGTTTGGTTCATAGTTTGATATTGTCCATCAGTTGGTTTATTGTTTTGATTGTTCTTGTTTCTTGCATTGGGTTATGTTTGTGTTGATTTTTTGGTGGAGTGTGTGGTGTTGTTTGTCTTTGATTGTTTGGTTGTGTGGTGAATTTTGATTGGTTGTGTTGTTATGTGTTTCGTGTCGCCATGTTTATCTCAAGATGTGGAATATTAAGGAATGTTAATGTTCATTTTTCACGGTTTTTAAGTGGGTTTAGGAAGTTTTTTTCTGCTAAATCGCCTAAAAGGACCAAGTGCACTTGATAAACTATAGTTAAAAAAGGAAGTTTCCAAAACCGCACCAAACTAGATGGAATTAACAGAGAAATTGGGATGGTAATAAACATCAATTTCGCAATTGGATTCAAGCACATGAGTGGTGATGTTTAAAATTTATTTTTTCTGCTCGAAGCATTTAGTGATATATTTTCCTTTACTGATGTTCTCATTTTAATGTTTCCTTCAGGTCAAAAAGTTTGGATATTACTTATTGTGCTAATGAAGTTAGAAAAACTACAAATTGATTGAGGAAAAAACAAGTATTTTTCCATCTAAGTAATAGCGATGACTAATGGGTTTAGAGGACAAGTTTTTCCTATCATGAAGAAACATATGTCCGTTTATTGACTTTATATGACAATCATTATAAAATAACATCATTTCAAACAGTGTGCCCAACAATCTGAGAGTCAGATTTAAATGCGTCTGGAAGATCTTGGTTTGTTTTTTATAGAAACTGATTATAATCAGTCACAGTTTTAAACTAATACACAATAATGATTTTTCCAATAGAAAGCCTTTCTAAGTCTCTAAGCATAGAGTTTTAGCGACAAGCCATTTTAATGACAAAATTTCGCACTTGCAGAACGAATGATATTTTGGTGTACTTCTTTGGATGATCTTTAAAATTAAAAAAGTATTTATACAACTAATAAAACAACCCTTCCAAGACAATGAACTTTATGAAGTTATGCCTAAATTTTTTAAACTTGCCAGCTCATGCTACGGATACCATCGGTTACAACAGCAAACAAGTAGAAAGAAGATTTTCTGCATTGAAAAAAATCAAAGTATATCAGAGGAATACAACAAGCGAAACTCGATTGTCAAGTATTTCAATGATGTCAATTGATAATCCTTTTGAAGTTAAGAAATTCAGAAGATTGGTTGAAGGATTATAATATGAAATGTTGTAAAAAAGGGAAGGAGGATGGACTATATATTCAAGATAAGGCGAGTACATAATTATAATCCTAAAGTATATACCCACTCACTCACTCACATCACGCTGATAGGCTTATTATAAGTCTATCTATACATATCACTCACTAAGCGGCGATCACACTTATTCCCCTACTACACACTATTATATACTCATTATATATTTTATATAGGTTGCTAGTAGTGAGTACATGTTTTCTAGATTAATATAGTCAATATAGTAGTATCTATGATATAGGAGTATTATTATATATATACCATAGTATATATTTATATATAATATATATTTTATTGCATGGAATGGCATTTAAAGGGTCACTGCAACGCACTGAGATATAATAATTTATATATATCTATATATAATATATAATATATAATATATATTATATATATATAATATAATTATTATATATATATATAATATATAATATATATATATATATATATATATATATATATATATATATATCCATTAACGAATAAAATCCCTACGAATATTCCTTTAATTCTAAAAACCTCCCACCCCTGAATCCCTCCCCGATGTCAACCAATCCCCCACCTCCCCAGACGTTACATTCTGTACCCCCTCCTTACAACACTTTCTAAGCTGGGACACTATTACTGACCTACAATCGGATCACCTTCCTATTCTTATTTCTCTAAACTCCCCCAAACAATCCCCCCACAAAAAAGACTACTACATACTAGGGATGTACCGGAACCAGAATTTTTGGTCCGGCCGGAACCGGAAACTTTCCTGTGAACCTTGAAAAAGTTCCGGCCGGAAGTTCCGGCCGAAACCGGAACTTTTCGACTTCGCTACGACCTTTACATATAGCGTGCGTTTTCCAGAAAGCCCGGACTACAGTCTCCGGGCGGGCACACCCATTGCTATTCGTTTCCAAGCACCGTTTGCCACTTTCTACGTTCACGTAAACGGTCACAGTTAGCGCGCCCGTTCTTTAAATCTCTAACGATTTCGAGAATTAATAAACGGGGCGGGCTGCCAGAAGAATACTTTGTTTACAAACAAATCTTTTTACAAAACATGTCTGAAATGGCTTGCCAAAATTTTTTAATACTTTAGTTAACTTTTATATTAAGGATACTTAATATATATCGTATCATTTCATAAAATACGATACATATAAGTATTAAGAGTATCTGCTTACAATGACAGCTGATCCGACAGGGCCGCGCTCGCCGTTCCAGGTAACTAAAATTTCCTTTTTCTCCCCTGATTGCGTTAATGAATTTCTTTTTCAATTCAACGAAGCGTTTCCGAGTTCGATTCTTTGCACACGGGCTTGCACTTCGGGCTTCTGGAAGCAGGCTATTTTTTACTTAAAACTTTTCTTAATTAACAAGTGGAGTCTCTCTAGAATTATCTGTCATCTTTGTCATATCCTTACTGTGAGCTCTTAGTTCTGCAAGTCAACCAAAATTTGGATAAGCGGATAAAATAAAATTTTTATTATTAATGAAAAAAAGACAAAATTTAACTACATATACAGTTTCCAGTAAAACCTAAGAGCAGGCCCGTGTGCAAAATCGACTCTTAAACGCTTCGATTGAAAAAAAATATATACAGGTAACCAATTTTCAGATGAACTGAAATTGAGTACTTGGTAAACGGCCGACGAGACTCGTCGCGGATCATGCTGGCAATTTAAATCAATATTACTCTCTATCATGGGGTCGATCTTATTATCAGGGTGAGGGGCAGTCCCTCGCGTGCGATAAAACAGGCAGCATTGAAACAAAGGGGCCCTTGTTCCCCCGCTAAATCTTGGCAAATAAATATAAGATTGAAACCTTATATTTTTGCCAGACGATGGTCGGTTTATAAGGGTTTATTAAGTGGAAAAATAACTGAAACAAAGATACATCAATAACGATAGATGTATATGAGTATACGACTAATTTACAAACGTATTATAATATTATATATTACTATTATAAGTAGCTTATATATTATATCATAATATGTTAAGTTTATATATATATTATATATTAAATATACTAGTACTTCAGTTGTGTGAGACCACTAGCATACTATATATACATTATATTTATTATAATATATATCACTATCTATATATATATATTCACTCCACCGTTTGCCACCACCTAAATGAATCTTTCGCCTACGCCCAATGACTCTTAGCTTATAATATGCTATTATATGCCCTAATATATCTATGTTAATGTCAGAACTGTCCTGTCTGATTGTTTTGTGAGATTTATTATAAAAGTTGAAGTGAGTGAGTGACACTAACGAAGATGTTAATGAGAAAGTCCATTTATCCTGGACACAATGTTTTGTAAGTAAAGATGTTGATTTACGTAAATACTCAAGATTACTTCACCGCGCACTGTCAGGTCCCGAGGCTTTGTTAATCCCGTAAATAGTTCGAGGATTTGTATAACAGACGGGCGCTCTGACTGTGATCCGTTTATCGTAGACGAAATTGTAACGTTGTCGTCAAGACGGGCTCCTTGTAAGAGGCGATGCATGTGCGCCTAGATTGTGCCGTTCGGGCTGCTAACTCCACTCGCTGGAGCTTCTGATAATCGCAACTTATATAAAGGTTCTGACGCGTTTCAAAGTTAAAAAGCTTTGTTTCAAGAAGCGGGTAAAACGTGTTTTAGCTGATATAGAGATGACGTTTAACTATCATCAACATTGGAAGAGCAACTTACTTTTCTTACAGCAGCAACATTTCAAAGATTCAACATAAATTCATGTGTTAAGAAGAAAATTATGGAATCTTGTTTAAAAAATTTTAAAAAAATTTTTGCTTAAACAGTTTAATTAATATTTTCTTTTGTAGTAGTTTTCACTTTTAAAGTTAATTTTCTTTAATAATATATAATAATAATAATTAATATATAATAATAATAATAATAATAATTTAATAATAATAATTAATATATATATAATTACCCTGTACAAATTTTTTTTATCCCCAGGTCTAGACTTCTAAAGCAGGATTGGCACATAAAAGATCAAATATTTCGAAAAAATTCAACTGATTTTTTTTACGTATATTTTTTCTTATTATTAAAATCATGATTGTTTTATTTTTTTTAATCCACTTTTTTTCTAAATTAATAATTAATCTTAGCTTTACCTAATTAATGATAGTATATTCATCTACATAATAAGTTAATTCTCATCAATGTTGTTTCAAGTATTTTTAATAAAGAAATAGAGATAAAATTAGAGTACTCAGATAATATACAGTATATATATTGGGCGTGTCCAGGTCAGGGGGTGCAGGGGGTGCACTTGCCCCCCCCTAAATTCTTGGCGAAATAAAAAATTGAACCTTATTTTGGTTTATTTAGTCGAGTTCAAAAGGGTACTATTAGTAGTATAAACTGAGGAGAGAAAAGGAAAGATCAATCGATAAGATACTGAAGAAAATAATTACTATATGTACTAACCATATTATATAACATACATTTTTTTTTATAGGTTTAATGTGTTTTCGTTTTCACTATTGGCTTGAAGTCAACCAGCTGTGTGCTTTTTATTCAGCTAGCTTCTCCAGACAGTATTCTCCGCTGGAAACTCTCAGTATGTCGATAGCTTTTGGCGGCTGATAAAGCTGCTAATATATATATACTAGTATATCCTATATATAATATATATATACATTATATATTATAGTAATATATATCATATATATATATATATAATGGAATTATTTTTTTTTTCCTTTTATATAGATGGATTATATATTGTTTTACTGTTTATATATATATATATATTCTTTTCATTCTTCTTTTCTTTCACCTTCCTCTTTGCCCCAAGAATTGGGGGTAAAGGTGTTGTACAAGCATCGGAAAAGAAAAGCAGTCAGGAGGAGAGCATGACAAACGTCGAAAAGAAGCCCCAGCCTTACCGCCCCCTCTGAACCATTAATTAGTGGAGAGCTCGTCACAGGCAGAAAATCCACCCTAGAGCATCATGAGACCGCGACGGACCCTCACTATGGTAAATCTTCAATGTAAGGGTTCATCCCCTGGCCCAGGTGGGCCACCAACCATGCCCCCATACAAAACCCCGCCATTTCTCCTATCATGCATCCCTTTTTATTCAACTTCTGCCAATCTTACATTTCTCTCCTTCAGACATTCGTTTACTGACTTTCAATCCACTTTCTCTCGGTCTCCAGCCGGTCGGTTCCCAACACACCACCAACCTATTACATCGCTTTAAACCAACCGACTTCACTCATCTTTCCTCACAGACCAAAACCAGTCTCAACAACTTTCATTATATTCTCTCATTTACCCCTTGTTGCACACCACTGCACACTCTCTAATACGTTCATTTCCTCTCTTTATCTTTGATAATCTCTTTCACTACTATGACACCACCTCCTAAGATTGGTTCCTATCTGATAACAGCAGTTGTAATACTAATGATTTCTGTAAGCGTGTCTTTATGATATTCCAGACCATAGTTTCTCTACTTACCTTGCATAACGATATAACACTATGAGGTATCAAACATTACCTTCATGTAAGACCCTAGCGATCACTCAAGATTCTGTTAGTCTCCCTTTGCATTCTACTCTCATACATTTTAAGTTTGCCCATTCATATCCTCCTCCTTGCCATTCACTAAACTTTTCCTTATCTAACACGTCATGCTATCATCCGTTCCCTTTCTCATCCAACACATACAAACTTAAAATATTTAAACTTCAACACTTGCTCCAGGCTTGCTTCTATCGTATCTTAACTATAAACTTGCAGGCAGCTGTAGACTGTTCCTCACTCAGCAATACCATTAACCGTTACTCTTAAGTCTGATCGTTTTTACTTTCAAACCCGCTTCCTTTTTATCAACCCCTCTGCCAGGAGATTACTCGGTTATTCTTACCGAAACCTTCATGATAAATCTCTCTTTCTTAGATGTGCGCCGTAGCACTAAATACCAAATCATCCGATACGGAATATGTTTAGTTGGCACACGCTCCCTCTCTCCTTCTGCCATTCTCGCTTTGTATTCTTAATACACCATTTCCTGCTCAGCGCTCTCACTCGAATTCTATCAATAACCCCATCCATATTCTATTCGACATTTGGATATGTTAACCGAAGGATATTACATAACTACACACTCCTGTTCTTACTCCGTCTAGTTTAATCCTTAACCAATTTCACCATTACCATCCATTATTTATTCTGTAACACACGCTCTCGACTATCGTGCATACATACTTTTGATTCCATTCAGGAAGCCTTACACCAAAACACCCATATCATCACAATAACCTGCCATAACGGACTTTCCCTATTAACTCTATCATACGCCTGTTGTAAATCCATTATTCTTAAATATAATTATTCTTCTTCTCCCTCTATTTTCTAATCATTGTGTTTAAATTGTAAAGATTTGATCCACACATCCTCTACTGCTCCTCCTATACGCACCTTGTTCTTCATCCAACCAGTCCCTCAGTCACTCGACGCACTCTTCAAACCAAAATACCAGCAGTTTATACCTTCCCTACAACACTCTAATTAAACTTATTCCCCTTATAATTTCTACAGTCACTCCTTTATGTCCCCTTACCCTTATAATAAGGGTACTATTACACTGCTCCCTTCCAATCCCTTGGAACTATACCCTCCGTATAAACGCTTTATTACATCCAACTTCAAATCCAATCAACACCATTTCTTCGCACTCCGCTCTTGAGTCCATCCTTCACTAGTAATTTACATCGATTTATACCTCAGATTTACCATGTTTCTTCAAACTTTTCTTCACTCTACCCAATTACCTCCTCCTTACTAATAACCTCATCCCCAAATACCTATTTTCCTTCTTGCACCATCAAAACCACACACATTCACTAACACTTCATCTTACTGTTAATATTTTGCAGATTTTCGAAGTGTCTTTCCACACTCCCCTCACATCCATTCATCAGTTACAAAAAGCACATCCTATTCATTATTCTAAGCAGATTACCCCTTTTTCTCATTCTTACCTTTCGCTCTCCTTCCAGAAGAGCTTCCTATTCGCTTGTATGTCCCATTCATCCTCCTTCCAAACTGTTCATTACCTCTTGTTTTCTCTCGCTACGTATGCACCTTATTAGTATTTCTTTTTTACCTCCTTATCTAATTACCAGAGCAAATATAATTTTTTGAAATTTCATCCATTTCTTTAGTACATTCAACCACCGCTTCTTTTTTACCTTTAACCGCTCTTCATCACCTCTTCATTCCAGCCAATTCGCTGTTAACATTCTTAACTTGCCTACTTTAGCACATCACACACTTCTTTTGAAGTACTAACTGCTTCCTTCATTTTCCCCCAGATTTGTTCAGTATTCAACTTGTTCACATTTCAACTGATTACTAGCGGTCGCTCTTACATACTTATCCTTATTTGTCTTGCTCACTTAACTCTCCACCCTTTTAAATTTTTACCTACTTCCTTTCGTATCACCTTCCTCTCCATCCAGAAGCCCCCCACTAACTTAATGTTTACATTTTTTTAGAACAAACATAATGATCCGATAAATCCCATCCCTAAACCCCTCACTGATTTAACATCCAACCAACACTACTTCAACATCTCCTTTCTTCAACCAACACAAAATCAAATCATACTTTTCACTTCCATTACCATCTCTAGCCTTACACCAAGCTCGTGATGTTGAATTTTGCTGTTCTTAGCTGTTTAAAGAAACACTATTAATTATCCACACATACCTCTCTCTTCACAAAAAAAACTAATCACCTTCCTACCATTCTTCATTTTCTCCGCCACCGCAAAACCCACCTGTTATACCATCCCTCTTTTTGATCACCTATCCAACCATTCAAGGTCCCCAACACACTCAATCTGAAGCTCCTACTTACCCCATCCAGAGCATCATTCAAATTTTATCCCAAAAAATCGACTCTCTTCAAACATTTTCCTCAGATGGACCATACGTCACAAACACACATGACCCTTTTGACCTTTCAAACTTAAATTTAACCATCTAGTACTTATAGGACTCACACACACCAAAGTCTACCATAGCTTTCTACCACAGGTCACTCATCAAAATTGTACAACTCCTTCCTCCCTCTCTCATTCTCTTTCACACCAGCACGGTACACATTTCACACCACACCCTCATTTCTTCACCTTTCCCTTTCATCTTTGTTTTTCAGTCCACAGCGAGCAAATCAAATTGCCCTGTTCATAAAATACGACCCATTCACCTCTCTTCCTCTTCTCCTCAAACAATTTTATTCCTCTGACCATTCCATGTCCCATACGATCATACATTATATATATATACATTATATATACAGATATTAGTATATACATACTAGGTATTAAGGGAAAACGATACATATTAATTATATATATATATATAGTATATATAATATATATATACAATATTATATATAATATATATATATATATTATATATATATAGTATACTACTTATATAGTATACTATATATATATATATATATATTATATATATATCATAAACTTATATATAGTATATTATATTATATATTATATATATATAATATATATCACTCAACCTTGGCCCCCCCCTAAATGAAATCCTGCCCACGCCCATGACTCCATGTAGAATATTATATATATACTATACTATATATATATATATTATTATATATATATAATATATATATATATATATATAGATTATATATATCTATATATATATATATTATACCTTATATATATATACTAATTATATATATAATTTAAATAATTAATTTAAACTAAATAATTATATTTACCCAAGCTTATATATTATGCCAATTTATTAGCGGTATTATTAACTAATTTTATTAAAAAAAATTATTATTTAAAAAAAGGCAATTGTGTCTAAAAAAATAAAAATAAATAAAAAAAAATCTTCAAAAAATCTTAAAATATCCCCAACCCCGTTCGAGTGTGAAAATATTGTTTTCATATTTAAAAAGTTTAAAAAAAATATAGGGTCGAAGGTCATTTTATCATATTTGTTCACAGTCTCAGTCGTAGCTCGTTAGAACGCGGTCTTATAGGATACGCGGATCTTGCGTATACCGCGGTTGGCAAAAGATAATAAAAGAAAACGCCGCAATCAAAATTGCAAAAAACTAAAAATAAAAATTACCTCTCCTAAATATGTAAGACTAATGAAATGTATAAAGAAAAAAAAAAAGAAATATTTGGTGAGCTAAAAAGGCGAAAGCGTCAATTAGGACATCCAATAATTCTCAAAAAAAAAAAAAAAAAAAGCAGCCACATACAACCTAACAGGATTCTGGGGACTGAGTATTCATGTCCTTTTATTTACATATTTGAAAGAAAACTATTTTTTGTGCTTAATTGGTCTAAACTTTAAAATTTTACTATTAACAGTCTCAGGCTATCTCGAGAGTGTGAAAATTATAAAACAACTTATCTCCAAAATTTTTTAATTATGTGTTTGTTTTACCATTGTATTCTTTCATTTAAAAAAAAACTAAAAAACTTTTTTGCTCTATTTTAAGATATGTAAAGTACTGTACTGTAATTGTAATGAAAATATTCTACTTAATTAACTAGTCAAATAAAATATGTTTTTATACTGTTCTGTCCACTAATAACATGTGTATCTGTGCAAATTTATTCCAATTATTATTAGGAGGAAGTTATAAATTACTGCTGCTTATTTTTATACCTTATACAATAAGGGTAAGAAATTTTAAAATTAATGATTTGTTCAGGGGTTTAAATCTCGCAAAGTAAAAAGCTGAGCTGTTAACATCAAGGCAGAAGGA